>JAGPYM010000050.1:0-179520 GCA_020736575.1 Thelonectria olida
CTCGGCGGACTAGTTACCTAGCTTGGTTGATTGGGGAAGAATGGACGCCAAGGACCCCATCTCAGCAAGTAACTAAGGGGGGGCGGTCAACGGGAGCACCCGGGAAACCACCCGTTTCAAGTTAGAGGGAATGTCACTGGATGCAGAAGCCCTGATTCTGTCCTACCGACTGGTCAAGAATCTATACGAATAGACGTGGTGGTGGAAGACCTGTTGCTCGAAAGGTCTATATTATCCTGACAACAATATTTATTTAATCCATTTTACATTCCTTCACCACCTCCAGATTCGACCTCGACGACCCTCAAGGCTACCTGAGGCGTATCACCCCGCTCTCTGATAGGTAGGTATGGGCTGCAAAGTGAGGCGGGCTAGAGAAGCCCCTCCTCAGCAAATGGCCTGGCCGCGACTCACAAGCGTGAGACGACACGTTCCCACTTTGTTGTCTTTCCCCGCTCCCTAAAATATCCCTCTTCTGTCCCTTGATCCTTCCATTCTCCCCTCGTTCATCTCTTACCAACATGTCGGACAAACACGCGGAAGATTCGCCCGGCAAGACGGTCGAGGAGAAGCCCGAGCCTGCCAGCACCTCGGAGCCGCCAGCCGAGCGCGAGGCCACTCCGCAGACCGCTCCCGCTCCCGCTCCGGCTCTGGCCCCAACATCTGCCGAGACATCTCCGGCTCCTGCTCAAACGTCGGCCGAGTCATCCACCACTCCGGCTCAAACGCCTGCGGAGACAGAGACAACTCCTGCCCCAGCACCAGCACCAGCGTCCCCCGAGACTGCTCCAACCCCCGCGCCTCTGCTTCCTCCACAGCATTGGGCGCACGCCGCAGAGGTACGGACGGCCAATTGGAGCCATTCAGCATCTTGCTAATGGATTTCGCACAGGACCTGCCTGGTGACGACGATGCCGATTCAACCTTTGACGACGTTCAAAGCTCTACGGCGTCGATCACTTCGAGCATTCTCAAGTATCGGACCATCCTTGGTCGCAGATTCCACAGCGAGCAAGGAGAGGCTCATTACTGGTACGAGAATGTCCCTCGAGGCTTTATTGGTCCCCTAATCATGACTAACAAATGCGCCCAGGGGGTCTAACGATGAGCAACAGAATGAAGCAATGGACATCAAGTGGGTTTTCACCGAATGTGATTTCATGACTGCATTAGCGCTAATGTACGAACAGCCATCATGTCCAGAGTCTAGGCCTCGACGGAAAGCTGTATCTGGCACCTCTTGACCCAGAGAAGGTCAAGGCAAGTCAATTCAGCACCGAGATGATGAGAAATTACACTTCTGACTGCCCGCATAGAAAGTAGTCGACATTGGAACAGGAACCGGTATGATCCCCCACTTTAAGTTGGTTCGATTGAGCTACACCACTGACACAATCCGATACAGGTATTTGGGCCATGTAAGTGGAGTGTGTTCCTTGCTCGAACTGCACTCACACACTCAATCTAGTGACTTTGCCGACGAATTTCCCGGTGCCGATGTCGTAGGAACGGACATTTCACCAATCCAGCCGAGCTGGGTTCCTCCAAACCTGGAGTTGTGAGTCCGCCCCTCGCCGAGCTGTACCCTTATGCTGTATTTCAGAGCGTCTAGCAAGAACAGGAGCAATTGTTACTGCACCGGCTGACAGTGGTGCTCCCTCTAGCCAAATTGACGATTGCACGCGAGAGTGGACATTCGCCGAAAACTCTCTAGACTATGTGCACATTCGCTTCTTGAGCGGATGCATTGCCGACTGGAACGCCATGTTTGCACAAGCCTACCGGTGTCTGAAGCCTGGTGGAATCATCGAAACCATGGAGCCCTCGGCGTATATTGAAAGTGACGACAACACCATTCAGGAGACCGATGCAATGGGTCAATGGGGCAAGATCTTCGTGCAGGGCGGCGAGAAGATGGGCCGCACCTTCACAGTCTTCCAGGATAAGATTCAGAACACGGCTCTTGAAGCAGCCGGGTTTGTTGACTTGCATGAGCACAAGTACAGGGTCAGTATTTCTTCTGTGGAGCTTCAATCTTTTGAATTCCCGAATCACTAACATCCCGGTGGAAATAGTCACCAATCGGTAGCTGGCCAAAGGACCCAAAGCTTCGGGAGATCGGGCAGTACGCACAGCTGGTCATGGAATCAGACTTCGAGGGCCTTATTCTCTTCATGACCAATGTTCTGGGCGGATGGACCCGAGAGGAAATCCAGGTCTATGCCGCCCATCTTCGTCGTGAAATCCGTTCCGGGAAGAAACATGGTTGGTACTGGCAGAAGATTGTTTGGGCTCGGAAGCCCGAGTGAGGTTGGTGAGGTCATTCCATACGCGAAATTCCTGTTGAGTGTGTTTCTTGTTTCCTCTAGTATTTGAGCTTGTGCGAGGAGAGCATGGGATCTTGAATGCATCAGTGTCAGCTGCGATAGACTACAGTTGGTAAGCAGATGCGTAGAGATACCCTGTGAGTTCGGATTACCTATACACGATGATTGGAGGAATCACCATAGTCAGGCCTGGAATCATTGGCAAACAAAGCAATAAATGCGTTCTATTCAAACCACTGGTCTATTTCATTACTGATTCAACAAGAGGTAAATCTTGGGGTTTGGCGCAGCGCTGAATCGCTCCGAATGACTCACTCACACTCAAGAGCCTCAAGTGCGATCATGGGATCAGTTTTCACACACCCCTCCCCGAATAGCCGAAAACTATCTGACTCTCCACATCTGACTCGGTGGAACCTGGAATAGCAGGGCAACCCTACTATATACTCTTCATGCTCTCAATCAGAGTGTTGGATGTATCATTTTCATATCCTCACAATCCAGGCCTTCAAAACAAAAAACTTCAAGATGTCGAAAGAATCGAGTGTCAACCGCGCCGTTGTCTATTCTAATCCCCCGTCACTCGAGACTGAAGTCGTGTCACTACCAATCCCAACGCCTGCAGTGGGCGAGGTTTTGGTTCGTTTGCAAGTTCATGGTCGCCTCCACCATTGGTACGCATGGAACTAACCATGAACACGAAGAATGTACTCAGGCGTCTGCCATACGGACTACGGGATCTGCACAAACGGTTTTGATACCCTGCCAGTGCCAACTCCTAAAGGTAGTCGATCCAGCCCCCAATCTGTCCAATTCTGTTAACGTCCGTACAGGCCAAGTCGGAGGTCATGAAGGTATTATCTCTCTTATTACTGCGTATTGGCAATGACTCATTCTCAAAGGTGTCGGAAAGGTCATTTCTCATGGTCCTGGCGTTGATCAACCGCCCATTGGATCTCTAGTTGGCATCAAATGGTCAGCGAGTGCGTGCCTTACCTGCGGTATGTATCACCGCCCGATTAGATGATTGAACTACTGTATGCCACATTTGTACTAGCTGCTGAGATGTTTGCATGCAGACATATGCCTAGAAGGAGGCGAAACATCTTGTCCTTCAGGGACAGTTTCAGGCTACTTAACGCCGGGCACCTTTCAGCAATACTGTGCTGCCCCAGCGAACTATGTCACTCCAATACCCGAAGGTGTTGACCTTGCAGGTGCCGCACCCTTAATGTGCGGAGGCGTCACTGTATACACTGCTCTGAAGCGGTCAGGGGTTAAGCAAAGCCAGTGGGTAGTAGTATCTGGCGCTGGGGGAGGACTAGGTCATCTTGCCATCCAGTATGCGAAGGCTTGCGGCACCAAAGTCATAGCTCTCGATTCAGGCGCGAAGAAAGACCTGTGTTATGAACTGGGAGCAGACCACTTTATTGATTTCACGCAGCACACCAGCGAGGACCTCACCGCTGAGATTCACAGAATTAGCGGCAATCTTGTCAAGCTCGTTTTGGTCTGCTCCGCGAGCAAACAGGCCTACGACCAAGCCGTGTCATTTTTGGGATTCCGTGGGGTCATGGCCTGTATCGGTGTTCCTGAAGGGCCCCCGGGGCCGATCCAGGGGGCAGAAGTCGGTGATTTTATACAAAAGGAGTTAACCATGTTCGGTATTGACAATCCGGCCACTTCAAACTTGCCGTAATATTTTGGAACTAATTGGATGGGCACGCAGCAAACAAGTCTGGAAATCGACTAGAAGCACGAGAATGTCTTGAAATCGCTTCCCGGGGCTTGGTTCGGACGCATTACCAGCTGAAGACTATGGATCAATTGACAGAGGTAAGACTGCACTGGGGATATGATTCTAGAAAGACCTAACATAAAACAGATATTTCACGACTTCGAAGATGGCAAGATCAACGGAAGGATTGTTTTAGACTTGCGATAGGTGAATGGTCTTGTCCCTTAGGGGCCTGCTTTTCCCAGTCATCGAGGAATAGTTCCCATGGTGGTCTCGGAGCACAGATGAAAATTCAAATTCCACAAAAATCATATGTGGTGTGCAAACTTCTCTAGTTATTGTTTATTGGTTAATTATGCCATGCGCACCACCAATGTTGAGTTAATTACATGTGTCCCTTTAACTTTGAGCGTTTTCACGTTCTCGAAATTCATCGACCTTACCTTATAGCGAGAATCAGAGGGAATCTCCAGCAGAATCGATATTTCGTTAATTTTGTCAAAATCGTATTCGTATATTCCTTGCTGCATTCAAAAACTGATTGGCGAAATAATTGATAAAAGACAAAAAGGATGAATCTCTGGAGACTATCTTGGCATATATCTGAACAATAATAACGTAAAGACAATGTGTAGACTACGTCTCTTAAGTCCTTGCAGCCTGGGGATCAGTGCAAGGGAATATTCTTGTTTTTTAAACGCGCCAGCGTAAGCTCGGGGTCTCATGTCTTCTTCCGGTTTGGGCGGGCTTCGGCTCATGGTGCTGGCGAGAACTTGGGCGTTCAAGTCTAATACGTTAGTTTCCAATAGTAACCGAGTCTCCTCTCCCGGCTTTGCAGAACAACCATGATATGGCGGTGAACTCAGGAATTCGGTCCACAGAGAAAGAGTTGGAGGTCCCAAGTTTGGGAGCCAGTAGGGCAGTGCTACTGGGTAGTCGAGGGGGCTTGATGGCCACATGAACTGAGTCATGACGCACGATTCAGCCCAACCATGGGAGCAATATATATGAATTTCTGGAAGCATCGGATTCTAAGTTGCAGAGAACGCGCTTAATTAGGCAATACAATCACTCTGGCATCTCTGATCGAACCTCATTAAAGCTTCTTTAACAAAGACTCGAGCTGTGGCAACCATGACAACTCTAGGACGGAACAATGCGTGTCTACCTCTGGATTTCGAAAATTTCTCTAATGCCGTAAACGGCAAGCTGGTGACCACGAAGGAAACCCGTCATGGAATCAACCCGTCGACCTTGAGTCCTCTCCCTGAAGTTCCACTTTCCACAAAGGAAGATGTCGACTATGCGGTTCAGTGCGCAAAGCTTGCATTCAAGGGTTGGAGCCAAACACCCATTCTCAAGCGGCGAGAGGCTGTCATCAATTATGCCAATGCGCTCTCAGAGCAGAAGCAAGAATTCGCGACCCTGCTTGTTCGAGAGCAGGGCAAACCAGTAAATTTCCTCTACAAGACTGACGGCCTGTTGGCCTGGATACTGACCCATTATAGATGGCCGTCGCTCTGGATGAGATAGAGAGAGGAGTTCGGTGGCTCACCGTCCAAGCCCAACTCCCCTTAGACGACAAACTGATCGAGGAGACCGACGATCGTCTTGTTCTGACCCGTTATATGCCTTTGGGTATGGTTTCAGTTGATCCGTTGAGTACGGGATGGGAGCTTACCGTTGTACAGGTGTGGCTGCCGCGATTGTCCCTTGGAATTGTGAGTACACATAGGAAATGAATGGCCACAGAAGCTAACATCCACACTTAGATCCTGTCATGCTAGGTAAATTAAAGTACAATTAAGTAGGAATTTGCGCTGACCGTAAAAGCGTGCGGCAAAATCGCTCCGGCTCTCGTCACAGGCAACGTCCTAATCATGAAACCTTCGTACGTCTTTTTAAATGGTGAATGCAACGCCTTAACTGACAATACCAGGCCTTTTACACCTTATTGTGGCCTAAAGCTGGCTGAGTTGGCTCAACGCTTCTTTCCTCCCGGCGTCTTTCAAGCGCTCAGTGGAGGTGACGATCTTGGCCCTCTGCTCACGGAACACCCAGCGATCGATAAGATCAGTTTCACTGGCTCAACTGCAACAGGGAAACGGGTCATGGAAAGTTGCAGCAGGACTTTAAAACGTGTTACATTGGAACTGTACGTGATTTACATCCAATCCAGTGCACATTGGACGTTTCGAGCACTTCGAGTATACTGACTTTTATTATTGCAGGGGCGGAAACGATCCTGCCATCGTTTGTGCAGATGTTGACATACGAGAAACCGTCGCAAAGGTATGTCTACATTCTCAGAATGGCGATGTTACCGCTCACCATGACTTAGATTGCCCAACTTGCATTGATGAACTCTGGACAGGTCAGTACTATCTCAATATGGAGGATGAAGGTGGGTTGACACAAATTCCAGGTCTGTATCGCAATCAAACGGGTCTACGTTCACTCCTCAATCTACGACGATTTCCTCAAGGAACTCGTAGAATTCACCAAGACTCTAACTGTCGGGGATGGGCTTGGCGATGCTCATCTCGGCCCGGTGCAGAATTCATTGCAGTACCAACGCGTAAAACATCTTCTCGAAGACATCCGGGCGGAAAACCTTGACGTGGTTACTGGCCCTGCGTCTCTTGATCTTGATGCTGCAAACAGAAAGGGATACTTTATTAATCCGGTTATCGTCAGCAATCCTCCAGACACTTCACGCGTTGTCACTGACGAGCCCTTTGGTCAGTAACCATTACCTTCATTGAAACATAATATTGGCTAACCTAGAATTGCCGGTTATAGCCCCCGTTTTCCCAATTTTGAAGTGGGACACCGAGGAAGATGTAGTTCGACGCGCAAACGGTACGGATATGGGACTCGGTGCATCCGTATGGTCAAGAGACCTCAAGAAGGCGGCACAAATTGCAAGGCTGCTGGAAGCTGGGAGTGTTTGGGTCAACAATCACGCAGGTGTTGAGCCCAACGCCGCGTTTGCCGGTCACAAGTGCAGCGGGATCGGGGCAGAATGGGGCGTGGAGGGTCTGCGAGCGTTCTGTAATCCTCAGACCTTGTTCTTACAGAAATAGTAACGTAGCTACGTAGTGCGTGTAGCAAGGAATGGAATCAATGATGAATATTTGAGTCAATAATTTATTGTGATAACGAGGGCATCAATTCGCCATGGATATGCGGACGACCTTGCAGCTTCAAATCCCAACGATGACATCAACCTCGGCAGCTGCGTTTAGAATTGGTTCATTCCAGTCTTTGGTCGTTCTCCATGCAGGTGCTCTCTATGCTTGTGACAATTTTGCTTGTCCTTGACAGAGAATATCGCGGTGCTTCGTGTGTTGGACGCTCCAGGCAAGTGGAGTTATCCAAAGGTCATGGGTCAGAATTGAGTCAGGCATAATGACACAATACTGACACAGTTGCCAGCGAGGACACAGACGATTCAATCCGCCTGACTACGGCGTTCGCGACGACTGACAAGGACGCTGGCGTCGTTCCCATCGTCTGGGGTTATAAATCCGGCGTAACCAGGCTCGACTGCAACGACTCTCTTGTTTCTTGCCAATGTGCTTAACCATGGAATTCTTTAATTCATATCGTTCTCTGAGCAGCATGAGGGCTGATTTCAATCTCGAAACGCCCTTGGCGAAACAAGCAGCCTTTCTCATTGGCATCTCACTCCATGTTTTTATATTCCGAGTCGGTGAATGGGACCTAGAAACAACCCGAATTATTGGAGTCTGTTTTCTTTTGCAGATTTCTGGCGTTGCCGCCCTTGTCCATTTTTTCCCAAGCGAATATTCCTCTATCTTCAGCGCAGCACCAACCGTTGTTGGCCTTGCAGGATGGACAGTCCTCGGTACATATTCCAGCATGGTGGTCTACAGAGGCTTTCTTCATCGACTACGCCGTTTCCCTGGCCCATTCCTGGCTCGTTTCTCGAATATTTACATCACCAGACTGTCGGCGAAGAACCTGCATCTCTATGAAGAGGTCCAACGCCTTCACCAGACGTATGGCGACTTTGTGAGAGTTGGTCTGTTCATCCAGCCCACTCTGTTCTATTGATACCCTACTCACTTATTTAGGACCATCGGAGATATCTATCAATGATCCAAGGGCGGTCAGTATCATTCATAGTGGGCAATCAACCTGTCGAAAGGGGCCATGGTACAACATCCTCCATCCCGTGAGGTCGCTTCAGATGATCCGATTCAAGCCGGAGCACATTCAACGAAGAAAGGTGTGGGACCGTGGTTTCAGTTCAAAGGGTATGCGATGTGTCATGAATGCTGAACATGGATTTGGAGCTCACAGTTATCTACAGCTTTGCGCGACTACGAGCCAAGGGTCGTTGGTCATGCGGTGGAACTCCTTGCACATCTCGAAAAGACCCAAGGCACGCCCATCAACGTCACCGATTGGTTCAACTACTATAGTTTCGATGTTATGGGTGACCTGGCTTGGGGAAAGTCATTCGGCATGGTCCGCGACGGCGTGAAACACTTCTTTATGAAGTCGCTCCATGCTTCGATGGCAGACATCGGTCTGTTCAGTCATTTGATTTGGCTGTTTCCAATCTTCAAGTCAACTCCAGTCTTGAACACTGAGTATAAGAAGTTTTGGGTTTGGGCTGGTGCCCAGGTCGAACAACGAAGAAAGGTGCGTTTGCACGGCTTTCCAACGGGTCTGGCATTCATTATACTGACCGCCATAGATGAACCCCGAATTGCCGGATGTTTTCTCTTGGCTTCTTGACGCACACAACTCTCTAGAGAAGCCCACTCCGCAAGATGAGCTGAATCTTGTTGGAGATGCCTATCTCATCGCTGTTGCTGGAAGGTATGATAACGGCAGCTACTCGTTTAATGGCCCTACTACAGTTGAACTAAACGTTTGGTGAAAAGTGATACTACCGCAGCGACTCTCACTTGCCTCTTCTTTGAACTGAGCCGAAATCCAAGGTGCCTGAAGCTGCTCCAAGAGGAGATAGATGAGCTTTACAAAACAGAAAAGGACGTCGATGTGCGATCTCTTGGGAAACTACCATATCTCGAAGCCGTCATCAATGAAGCACTTCGCCTGCACCCGCCAGTCCCCTCTGGCGTTCAGAGAATGACTCCGCCAGAGGGTTTGCGTATCGGAGAGACTTTCATCCCTGGAGACACAATTATTCAAATTCCGACCTACACTATGTTCAGAGGTAATTTGCTCTAAATTTCATCTGCACATGAATTTGCATTAACCGTTAAACACAGATGCTAGAGTCTTTGCAAGGCCCGATGAGTTCCTTCCCGAGCGATGGACAACTCAAAAAGAATTGACAAAGGATGCTTCCGCTTTTGTTCCGTTTTCTACTGGTAAGTTCCACAATCAAAGATAGTTGTCTAAGATGCTAACGCCGTCTTTCCTCGGTTCAGGTCGATATTCATGCATCGGTAAGCAGTTAGGCCTGATGGAGGTGCGCTACGTGACGTCGCAAATTGTTCAACGATGGGATGTCAAGTTTGCTCCAGATCAAACCCCGCAAGACTTTGTGGATGGAAAGATGGACACATTTACTCAATCGTTATCGGGACTTAATCTTGTCTTTGTTCCCAGGTAGAGAAACGAGAAGGTCTAAAGAGGAACGTGTGGGGGGAATGTGGCAATGGCAGTTCTTATGAATGGCGGCTCTTGGAGAGTGGAGGCTGAAGCCAGCTTTAGCAGTGTGGCAATGGGTTTTGTTCAAGCTTGAGCTTTCTAAGCCATATGCATTGTTCATCGCGCATAGGTATGGCCTTAGACTTAGCTCAGTTTGACAGTCAATAGTGAACAAGTCAGATGTGCGGTTTCACCCAAATAGGTAGGACGCGTTACAGTCCGAGACATTCAGATGACCCGTTTCTAGGTATCCCGTTCACACAATAATTAACATTTAGTCTATTAGACTCCCGGGGCTATATCTAATTAAACGCCATCACTTGTCTCTGGAGTCTGGCAACTCTTTTGCACATGACTAAGCCTTCAAAACTAAGCAGAAGTCCCTATGCATTATTGTATCACATCCAAGCCTTCCAACGCCTTCTGAGTGTCCTGATCTTGGTGTTCAGCTGATTGCGTAAGTGTTTGAAACCTGACCGGCGGTTTGTAACTAATTTGCTTGTTTAGATGAGGATATGCCGGGATGTCGCTATAGAATTCTGGCCATCGGTCAAAGATATCTTGGGTCATCGTCCACGCATTGATGTCGTTGATGCGTTGCTCGAAGGCGTCGGAGATGGTGTATTGGCCTGTTTCGATATTTATCGTGTAGGTGTCCCGGAATTCGAATGGCCAAAGGAGTCGAAGTGACGAGGCAAAGACTTGCCAAAAGATATTGCCACAATACTGGTGCTGGTGAAAAATGAAACGCTCCCGGATTCCTGGCCTGAACTTATATTAGTTCCACTCTTAATGAGATTGAATGAGGCAGCGGGTAGCTTACCAAGCGAAGAAGTCAATTGCATACGAGTGAGAGATCGTTTGTGACGGCCTTGTTCAGTTAGCATTGCTTTAGCAACCAAGACTTGCAATACCGCATCGCCTTACCTCTCAAGATACCAAGCAGGAACGGTTGCTCTTCGCTCCAGCGTTTGTTCTGAATGATACAGCAATAGCGTGTGCATTGTCTTCAAGATGGCCAATCTTTCCACCTTGCCACATCCATGGAAGAGTGTCTCGTCTATCATTCTTAACTTGCTCCATAATGGAGAGAGTCGACCTACTTCCCTCTCAACAATCGACCAGCCTTTGACTAGAGCTCGGACAGGGACGTCTTGCTGCCAGGTGGTATCAAGGCCATATGTTGCATCATGCTCCAGGGGATTCGGTCTCGTGAGCACCTCATTAGCAAACCTCCAGAGGTTTAGTTTCTGAGGCTGTTCTAATGGGGACTTGGAGGTGTCGCAGCCACACCCCGCAATGGAGGCTGGGTAAATGGCATCATCCTCAGGATAGGCATACGGCAATGCTGTTTCCTGGCTATTATCATGCAAGACGCGGCTAATGACTTCAGTGGTGTCTTCCATGAGGTCTGCAGGTAGGTCGAGGACACTCAAGTCGTGGAAGATGTTCATGTCTTCTATGGTGGAAGTTTGCATGTAGGAGATGGTATCGTTGTCAGAAGTCCCAGGAGGGCTGACAGGGCAAGAAGAATCTATTGTTTTGCCCGTCGGTCCTTTCTTCAGATTGCCATCGGGTCGTGACACCGTCTTGGATAGACTCGGCATCTCATAAGCGTTTTCAGAAGTGGCACTGTCCAGGATATTTCTCGTGGCGAAGAACTCCTTGATGGAGCCCTCAAGGTTCTTTGCCAATGCGATGGCCGCATCTCGCTCCCTGGACATTGTCTGTAGCGACTCGGAAAGGGCCTTGACCTGTCCGGAGGTGTCCTGGTTTTGAAGTTCATCGACAAGTTTTTCGAGGTCCGCGATACGTGTCTTTGTTCTCTCGCGAGCCATTCGCTGAGCCCGTCGATCGATCTCTCGCTTGCGTTGTTGGCGGGAGTTGGTTGATGACGCGTGGGAACTGCCGGCGCCTTTGGCACAATCGGGCGAAGTTGCGGGCGCCATGGATGTCATGTTGATTGCAATAAGCGTCGCCAAGGGTATGTTCTCTGCAGTCTGAGATTGTTGCCTCTCGACAATGGCAAAGTAGTGGCGGTTCAAGGTTCGAGAGATGGGGAACAACGCGTGAAGTGTGGCCCCCCCCCCGTCCCCCCCTGATGAAAAACATTGCCCCAATCTCCAAGACGACACTAGCGACAGATGCCCAAAGTGCGGGGTGGACAAAAGCAGTTTAGATGTATGGATTCTTCCCCGGAATCTCTCGATCGGCCGCTGAATGCTCCATTCACAGATGGCCTGAAGGTCACCAAGGACGCCACCTCGTTCATGAGCCCGCGGGCCGCGGAAAGACGCGCTACTGAGTCAGTTTTGTCGACTCAGTCTTCCAACCCCGCCACGACTTGATACAGATCTAACTAAGTCTCGATAGTTGACCTGCTTGCCGCCCACGGAGTCTCATGAATGCTTCAATGGATTCCGATATTTTCGATACACAGCCCGGCTGCTGCACCGAGCTCCAGAAACCCCATGTGTGCTATTCTTGATCCTAAGTTTGTGGGGATCGCTCATTGTCTCTGAGAAGGAGGTACCTGCACCGCTGATAGGCTTAAGTGATCCTCCATGTAGCGTGTGCAAGCAGAACTTGTTCATCATGCTCGAATGGAGAGCTGGGAGTAACCATTATCGGTTTTGGCTCACTCTCTATTATTCCAGAGTATTTTCTACAAGGATTGGCGTGAAACAGACACTTTAACTCGTGGTCAGCGAGCTTATGTACGTTAAGGTGATCCGTACTTCAAGACACCTTGGTATTCAGTCCATGCTCTAAGTGGTTTCTCACAAGAGCAGATAACAATACCAAATGTGGCCACACGTTGGATACTTTCAAACCATACAACATCAAAATTTTTAGAATAAAATGAAATGACACCAACGAAATTATTACCCTCCTAGCTCTAATAGGTCGCTACCATTTAGTAAACTTTCACTTTGTGAAGGTGTAGGGTAGGCAGCGGATGCGATCGGATAAACCCCTCTCCGTTTCCGGCAGAATGATCAGGTAATCAGATGATGACTCCTCGTGTTTAATTTGTAACGCGATGCGCTCTGTTTTCACCCGCGACGTTTCTCAGCTCCCAGTTTCTTGGTGATAAGATAACTGTGGCAATGGTCGCGAAAGCACACCTGTACGGGGAGATTGCCCTCGCTTCCCCCGAACCAAAGCGAACTCGATGGCCGAGGCTCGCCATTATGAGCCTTGGGCTGCTCTACTTAGTTCACCTATTCTTGCAACACTCAGCCAACTCGGCCGGGCCGGCCGGTGCGACGGAGGCGCTCACGTACCCAGGAGAATCCATTGAGTGGAAATCGTGCGGAAATATCAACGATCATGATTTGGAATGTGCAGAAATCGACGTTCCAATGGATCAATTTGATCTAACGCGGTCTTCCAACAAGACATTCCTCATCCCGCTCTTGCGCCTTCGAGGAAAGAATGCCACGCAAAATCTGATTGTGAACCCGGGAGGGCCTGGAGGCAGCGGGATCAACTTCATTTATCGCAAGGGAGCGCTCCTAAACCGCATCGTTGGAGAAGAATTCCACATCTTGTCCTTCGATCCGCGAGGCATCAACTCATCGCTGCCTCGCGCTTCATGTTACCCGACCTCGGAGAGTCGCGAGAAGCTCTCGTTGGGATTGGATAGAGACGTGATCAGAGACAGCGGAAAACGGTATGCCTGGACTCAGAATTACGTCAGGGCATGCCAGGAAAACATGGGCGAGCACGGGAAGTACATCAACACGCCTCAGACGGCGGCCGACATGAACAGCATCCTGGATGCTGTGGGCCAGAAGGACATGGTCTACTGGGGATTTAGCTATGGCACACTACTGGGCCAAACATATGCCTCGCTTTTCCCCGACCGTTCCCATCGCGTCATCATAGATGGCGTGGTTGACCAAATCCAGTGGTACGATGACCTCATTCTGGAAGACGACTTCATCGATACACAACATGTCCTTGACGGATTCTTCGATGAGTGCGTCAAGTCGGGCGACAAGTGCGCCTTGTCAGGCCTTGCGAAGTCCAAAGAAGAACTTCAACACAAGGTGGTCACCTTCCTACGGGGACTCGAAAAGGAACCTCTTCCCGTCTTCATCAACACTACCACCTACGGGACTCTTGACTACACAACGCTGTGGAACGCAGTTTTTGGACATATGTACAAACCGGCAACTTGGTTCGACCTCGCAACTCGGCTCCAAGGCTTGATGCTCGGCAACACCACGGACGCATTCCTGGAGTATGGCGTCGAGGACTTTTCCAGCCAAACCGACGATGCCATTGATGTTGTTACAAACAACGATGGAAGGTCAGGCTCAAAGTACTGGCCAAAATCGAGAACTGAACTCCTCGATATTCTCGCGCCTTTGTATAACCAGTCCTCGTTCGCCTTCTCCGAGAACCAAGCATACTACGCCAGACAGCAATGGCTTATCCCCAAAACACACAATTTCAAGCCGAGCAGTCACGTTGTGACCGCCCACCCGCTCTTGATCTTATCGACCACTTACGACCCGATTTGTCCTCTCAAGTCGGCGAAGAAGGCAGAGGCAGTGCACGCTGGCTCACGACTCGTAGAAGTCAAGGGATACGGCCATTGCTCCGTTGCGGTCGCATCCGCGTGTCTTGCTCAGCATGTGCATGATTTTCTTCACACCGGGAAATTGCCACCGAAAGGCGCAACCTGTGAGGTGGACGAGCCATACTTTCAGGAGCCGGAGTCGCAGGAGGCATTGTGGGCGAGACTTTCCGCAGTTGACTCAGAGGATGCAACTCGCGCGGCCCAGTCTTTGCTGGCGCTGCAAGGGATCGACAAGAGAGGTTTCTGAAGATGAGTCACGTTTGCTAGGATTGGGAAGTAGGTTGTGCTGGAAAGAGAGTGCATGCGGCTTTTGCGCGTCCCAAGCAAGATTGATGTGCATATGATTATGCCCTAGGAAGATTCTTTTCTCTCTACTTTACTTAGTCAAACAGTATGCTCTTGCAACAAAGAATATAAGTTCACAGAATAATCATTGCCTCCAGTACACAATGCTATCCCTGAGTGAGGGGAAGAATGATATAAATCACTAGAGACTAGAGTCGTTCATTGATGGGCTGAAAGTAAGATACCTCTAGGCCTTGTCTCGGAACGAAGTGCAAACTTAAACTAGCACACCATGATACCTATGTGAGGCTCACAAAGGATAGGATGATCGAAACTTAAGAACCAAGAGAGAACAGGATATGGTATCAAATACAAATAGTCTAGGTGCCAGCCCCTTGCGAATCTCACCAGCCACCTTAGTCGCCCTCTTCAGGCTTTCGACCCCAGACAACCTTGATTCGGAAATAAGGATGGTTTCTGCGATCACGAACCTCCCGCCTGAACTGCGCAATATACACATGGAACTGCTCTGTGGTCCATCCCAGGACGCTGGCAACGAAGTTCAACAACCCCTCGGTATCTTGCGTCGCGAAAACTTGACCAAACTGGCCAATCTCTTTCAGCTTTGGATCTTTTGCCCAAGGGCTTATAGGACACTTTGGGTGGATGGTTAGTTTTGAGTCTTGTTATTGTCTGTGATCTTCTTTCCGGCTCACCTTGTAGTTCCATTCCTCGATATCGACAAAGCCAGCCTCTTCCATGGCTTTTCTCTGCGTCCCGTCTGCTAGGACAGTAAACGACCGCCCCGTCGTCTTTGTGCCTTCAATGAAAATCTTATCCCACTGGGCCATGGCCGAGTCTGGCTTTACAGTGCCGTCATCGCTCTCGATGGTTGGAGATGCTTCAAAACTCTCCAGGTAGCAACCTGGTTTAAGCGTCTTATATGCTTGCTTGAACAGCTCCGTCCAGTCTGGGATAGTTCCGACGAGATAGCGAATGTGGACGTAGTCGAAAGACCCAGGCGTATAAGTCCACTCTTGGGTGGCGTCATCGATCTCACTGGAAATTGTGAGCAATCATTATTCCTGAGAAAGCATTCGGCAAGCGGTCTGAACTGACAATTTCAAGTTTGGTGGTATCCACGAGGGCTGAATGGGCGAAATATCAGTGCCAATAACCTCGCATCCGGGAAACTCATCGGCAAAATCACTGGTGTTGCTTCAGTTAGTCACAGGAGTTTGATCCTCCAGTATTATCTGCACTTACATGGCCCAGACGCCTAGACACCAGCAGGACTCTTAATTAGCGTACATTTCAAGGCGTAAGAAGGAGGAATATGGCCGTACCAGTTCCGCAGCCGATGTCAATGACTTTCTAATAGTTGGGTCAGGTGGTTTCTCGTAGTCAGCAGTTGCTCATCATTACATACCTTAACGTCATGTTGAATGGGCGCAAGATATAGTTTACCGTCCTGAGCTAGTGTATACATGTGATGGCTGCAGATTGTCAGCAAAAAGACGGTACAAAGTTTACACTGTAATGGGACTTACATAATGTCCATCGCTTCACTCTGGCGTTCATCATTGGCTCCCCTGGGAGCGAAGACGGATTAGCACCTCAGATAGGCGAACCCATTGCTTTCAAGGAGATTGAGCTCACCAATAAAAGGCATTGCCCCTCTCGCTGTGGTACGTTCGGCCCTTAATCGTCCTATACTGAAGAATGCTCGATGTAATGGATGCGGTCGAGCTATCATGGTCGTCCCCAAGAGTGGAATCGGCATCCTCATCTGTATCTGGGGTGTCTTCCGGCTCAATGATTTGCTCCTCGCCCTGTTCACCGATCGAACGAGGAGACGACGCAGCCCTCGCAGGACTTTTAGGACTCTTGGGACTAGGACTCTTCTCAGGCATGGTGTAAAAAGTGAGACTCGAAATGCTCGGTGAAAGCGACAGGGTGGCGCTTTGCGCCAAATTTCTGGGTCAACAAACGTTCTTATGCTTGGTACCACTACAACACGGGGTGAGGGGAATTACGAAACTGTTGGTTATCACCTAGTGATGTTGCATAACCGAGAAGCGCTGGCCAGTTCTCATTGGATCCAGAGGAGCCTTCACCCACTATGAGCATGGGTGACGGGCCCGGCCCGTTTCCCGTTTCTCGTCGCCGTCGCATTGCATTAACGAGAATGCACCAAAGGACGCGCTATTCTTTGCTCGCTTTGAACTCTTGTCCGGGAAGCGACCAAAAGACACCATTTCTCTGTCGATCCTGAGCCAGGAATGCTTTCTTCGCGGCGTTTCTAACCTCGCACTCCTCGTTTAGGATGCGAATATCCATCCACAACGGGGGCCATGAACGCCCTGGCTTTGTGCTACGCAAGGTCACCAACCACCAGACACATGCGGATATCTCTGCAACGAAGACGCCTATCTTTTCCCCTGGTACTGATGCCATTCCTTTCCGAGAAACACCTGATTAGGCATTGAGAGAACGCAAGTATTGTCCCCTTTTTAGCAACGCAACAGAGATCCGAGATTTAAGCAACGGGCTGGTGGGATGCTTTAGTCAAATTAGCGGTCTGAACTCCGTGGACCTGACCCTGTTGAGGCAAAGATCATCTCCGAGTCATGACCCTTGTCGAACCAACGCGTCTTTGGCTGATTGACGTTACATGCCAGCCACCACATGAGCATTTGGGGGCGGAAGAGTTCCCCGATGGATGACGAAAGTTGACCCGTCATTGGGCTCCTGATATGGTTCCAATCAGCGGCAATGACTGGAGACGGAGAGAAATTAAAACTCACGTCCGATTGTCTATCATGGTGGCTGTCTAATCTAGATATATATTCATAAATACTGCTGGTTAGTGAACACTGTTTAATAATACTTCGCTTAAAGAGTCACAGGTATTGGCGGTTTGAAGTTCTGATGTCCAAGTTGTAGGGATGACAAGAAATGCAATGGGTTGAGGCACTGGTGCAGGGTCCAAGTCCCCCATTAACTCCTAGACCCCGGGTGGAAGCCTTTTTTTTTCTAGTGTGAGATCATTTGGCAAATAGGATGTTGTATGTATGGTGTTCGATGCAGTCATCTGCATGTTGAGTCTTTAAGATCCTCAGGTTGATAGGGGGATGCATTATCGCAACTGATGCATATCTCGGCGCCATTGACCCGGACTGACACGAGGAATTGATATTTAGTCTCACAAGTCTATCGAACCACTTTGACCTCGACGACAGATTCAAGATCCCAACACAATTAATCCCTACATCTAAGGAAAAATAATCACGTGATGAGTCCGGGGACATATGTGTATCATGTTACCTGAGTGGAGGGTGTTGAGGAGTGGGGTAGCTATAAGACACCATGGACCCAGGAGGAGATGGTAATGAATACTTGAGACCGGGTGAGGCGGAAGGGAAGGGGTCGTGGTTATTATCTAGATGGGCTTGACGTTGAGTGAGAAGGAAGGAAGAAGCGCCCATTTTCGATTGATAGAGTGTATCCCTTGAGAGAATTACCTACCTGGGTACTTATTCGAAGAGGAGATGAAACCTATTGGCTCAAGTCTACCAGGTGCATGTCCTCGAAAGCGATTCCTTAGGCGTTCGACAGTCAATTCAATAAACGATAGCGTATGGGTATCCCCCAGATCTCAGTCCAATTACCGAAGTATTCTGAAGCTTTGTTGATGAAGGAATTGCCAGGATTGGATCGACAAGAGAAAAGAGGATTCTAAAAGGGCGTCGCATTTTCAACCCTTGCATCTCTACACGGTTTTTACTTGAACTGATCAATTGAATTTTAGAGTATTTGGAATGGGTATGGGTTGTAGTAATATGACGAATAGACAAAGGAGTCTGATATCCCTCTCTCGCACGCAACGACAGAAGGGACATCCATCACCAGATGTTACAATCAGCCTACAGCAACATGCCATCTCTAATTATCCCTATTACTTCTTAGGCCACTAATTGAAACACCGTTAACATCTATCATCTATGAACAACAGAGAAGGGACCCTTACAGAAGATCATGTTGCCGTTGTCGTTACCTATGCGCTCGGAGAGGTTGAGGTCGCGGTCGTTGCTGCCTCCTTCCATGGTGCCGAGCGAGGCGCGCAGAACAGGGACGTTGTCATCACCCTCAAAGCCGAAGGAGATGTTGCTCGCGGAGTGGGAAAAGTCTGTTAATGCAAGTACCTACTTTAGCAAACGAAAAATCTAGGCATTATGTGCCAGATGAGGACCTACTCTGGCCGCCCCATTCGAATGAACCGTCAATGTTTCCGATGTAGTAATCGAGGTCGAGCTGAGCGTCTTGCCAGTTACCGTCGACATCAGCTAGCCGGGCTCGGAGGATATGACCATCCTCGAGGGTGATGTCTTCGGCACTGAGATGGAACGACATGATGTTTGTAGGAGCGCCAGTTATGGTGTAAGAAGTGAGGTAATTTTTGATATTGGGATACAAGACCCAAGGAACAGTTTATATCCTTTCCTCTGGGTCCCCTCATTGCTCGCCATATGCACCTCCACGGCAGCCAAGCCCGAGTCAAGCGCTTACTGCATTGCCAACGAGACGATACCTTCTCCTTGGCGACGGCAGCTGCATCGTCTGCGAATCTCACTCGCTCTCCGCACGTGCCAAGCTGTCACTGTGAGTGGGCACTTATAGGTCGACGCTGGGGACTTTTACAAGTCACGAAACAGGAGCATTTGCCCCTGGTCTCGTGTTTGGCGGCTGAGGGGTTGCGCGCTTACTGCATAAGTGAGAGATGCCCCTATGATCTGAGACATGTTACTCGCATCTTGGTTATCATCGGTAGGTCATCGTGGTCACTGCCAAGGTCGTGGAGCGGGGACGGTGGGAACAATTCAGGCGCAGTGCATGCATTGTGCATATCTCCTCACTCCTTCTCAGACTAGCGAGAGAGGCAGCCAGGAGCCATCAGTAGGCAATTGGCATCATTGTCCTTTTTCAACGGTGTACTTAATAGTGCCTATTTTGGGAATCCAGATATGAGGTGGAAGTCATAGACTGTCTTGCTTCTTCGTCTCCACGGAATCGGCTTGGCTCGGAGACGATGTGTCCTGGATTGGATAATTCAAAGTCATCAAAAAGCTCCATCAAAGAAGCCAACTCCCCCATAGGACTGAAAACGACATGACATGTCGCAAAACCGGCGGCATTAGTGTGTCGTTTGCTGCATGGCCGTATGCCTCTCCCTCTGTACGCCCCTTGTAGCATTACTCTCCCGCTTGACCCAGAGGTTGGCTGGAGGACAAGCGGCTAACCTCCCTGGCCACCGTGGCATGATGAGAGTAAACAAACCTCCATCGGTGGCCATACTGAACCATCCCAGGTCGCATTATAGCTAAAGGCCGCCAAGGTCATTCTCAAAAAAGAATGAACTTGAACTGCCGACTTCCTCCCAGGGAATGTCAGACACAAAGTCTTCCCATACTTTCCACGATTGATCCATCATGGCCAGTGGTAGGCTGGGGTTTAGATCGAAGGCATCAGCTATCGCAGTGGCTTGGCTCCCTGCTGCTGATGCAACGGCTAAGTTTGTCGAATGCCATGTCTGCTGAGGCTGCTGCAACGCCACAGCCACAGTACTGCCTCCGACCTCCGCGTCTGCATTTGTCGGCATGGCTTCAGTTCGTATCTCGTCAGTCGGACCAGCCCCCGTTAACGTCATCGAGGAGGTTCCATCCATGGTGCCACCACCGTCCAATAACTTTGTCAGTTTCTCACGAGTTCTGCGCATGAGCTTTCCAAGCGGTCCTTGAAGTATTCCACCGCTATATCGTGCAATTATCTCCTCATGCTGTTGATAACACGCCTCAACTATTGGCCAGGCACGCCTGATGAGTGTGATATCAGCGCAGACATAACACTCGGCAATGGCGATGGCCACCACGTTCCATGGAATAGTGATATACCATCTGAAACCTTCCCCACGAGGATCTGTGTGCATCAATTGAGTTTTCTCGAGGATTGAAAGTGCGATGCATAGTAATTCAGTATCGTTTCTCATTTGAGGTGGAGGTGGTCCTCCGCCATGAAGCGGCCGCAAGACGGAGAGCCTGATTCCAGAAACCAGGCATTGCGTGCCGTGCCATGCGAACCATGCATGAACAGAAGACTCTGGGTCGCAGAAGTGAAGAAGCTGAAGGGCGCTCTTCTCAAATTGTTGCGCATGCCGTTGTCTTATGTCCCAATCAGATGATAACGTGACGGTCTCATTGTAAGTCTTGGTATTGGCACCTTTCCTTTCAGCATGACTAGAAAAGTTGAGCTGGCGGCCGGCAAGCTGTAAGTGATATGTGACGAGGGCAAAAGTCATATCAGTGAGTCCCTCCCTGTTTGAGACTGGACTTGTCGTCGTCTGGTCAAAATCGGAGTCGTTGATGTGTCTCACAAGGGCTAAGGCGGATGCTACTTCGGTGTGCCCAATCATTGGCTCTATAGCTTGGATGAAAAGCGACTGCATATCGATGAGGCATATGGTGAGCCAGAGGCGTGATCTCATCTGCTGGTCGAAAAATGTTTCGCTTCGCCCGGCACATTTACTGGGCCGCAAGTGAAGGCCAAGGCCTCTTGCAACCCTCACAGCAATAGCAGCCAACGTCCAAACTGCTTTGCTTCTTTCTTCGGTTTTCCTCGCATACTATTAAATGTTAGACGCGATACAAGGCGTGCCAGATGGCGTTATTACTCACAAGATATAAAACAAAAGCTTGAAGAACGTTGATGTCTCGCGCTGAGAGCAGACCAGATCTCTCAATAGCTACTTCACACTCTCTCCGACAGAGCGTGACAAGATCTGTCTTGCTTGTGTAGAAGCTGGCAAGGCATTGAGCTTCCGTCAAACTGCTGGCAGCGGCAAAACATACAGCTGAGCTCAGTGCCACCAGTGACGGGTGCTGATCTGGATATCCGAAATAGCCTTCTTCACGCACCATCCAGGCTTCTAGGGATGGGCGATGCAGGATTTTGATGATCGGGTCAACTTGCCTCAGATATACTTGGCATAATTGGCGTTTGACCGATTGATCCACGGAATTTGGTGTCCAACCAAACCCCGAGCTTTGCGACGCTATAGCTGGAGTGTCCAGCCCAATCAGGCTTATGGGAGCCATATCACATTTGGCCGAGTTCATCTGAGCAGGATCTGGTGCTTGGACGCTGTCGTTTTCAGCATCACCTAACGCTGATTCCACTACATCGCGCAAACCATGAACCTGGGCTCAAGTTGCAAGGTCAGACTTTGAATCATAAGATTTTTGTTTGTATGACAGCACTATTTTACCTCTGCGGCTAGGTTTTCCCAGAAGGATTCAGGCCGGTGAAGCATAGAAGCGTTTCCAGCGTAAGGTCTTGGAGCGTTGACCCCTGGGCCCTCGAGCTCGACATGCGCAGAACTGCTTGGATGATTGTGTGCGGACGGCCCATTCGGGAACTAGAACGACTTGTCAGCTTTCCTTATCAAGTCGCTATCGCGAGAAGTGCTCACTCACCCCTGGGGTTGAGGCCTCCACAACGGAGCTTGCTGAACTCGCCCGCATTTCATCAATCATGGCCTCGAGGTGGCGTATGCGCTCTGCCAAATCTTCCGAAATCGCTCCATCACTGCGATCCGTTTGTCGGGTTCGCTGGGCATGCCGGCCCCGCGGGAGCCGGAGCCGTTGAACGGGTTTGCAGACGAGGCCATGGGAAACACAATTCGAACAAGGAGCAAGTTTGTCACATTTGACCTTTCGATCCCGGCAGTGCTCACAACTCAACTGCGGAGGCGCTTTAGCTTTGGCATGACTGGGGATTTCCGTTGCGGGTGTACGACGTTTCTCCATCGAGTGTCAGGTACAGGTAAGTAGACCTAGGCTGCAGAATGGAGACTCGAAAATGCGTCATGGGGGATTATTCTTCAGATGTCGGTCAGGTGACCTGCACTAACACCATCTTCGACGAAGTGCGGGAAGAGCCTGAACACAATGTCTCATATCGCGGCAAGAAACATAGAAGCGAAAATGGGAGATTGGCAAGCCAGATTCGCTTTGAATGCTTTCTATCTTCGAATTAAGCTCTCAACGCTTCACTCCCCCTCTGATTTCTGACCCCCTCTCTCCATTTCTCTCCCTTGAGCATCACCAGCCAAAGCAGCGGACTTAACAATGTCCAAACACCCGCTACCAAGATAGATGTCCAGCCCAGTCCGAGCCGATCTATCATCGGCGTCGCAATGGCAGCAGCTCCAGCCCCCACGAGACACCTGGCGAGATTATTCGCTGCCACTGCGGTTGCTGGTGAACTCACGTGCAAGTCTACAATGAGCGTGTTGAGGTTGTTCAGCGAGGCCGAAAATACGACGGCACAAAAGAAAAGCGAGACTTCTATGCCCGCAAGGGACAAGTTTTGATCCATGATCCATCCATACACCATTATCATGGCGCATGAGAGATAGACGCATGGCAATGATATTTCCACTCTCATTCTCTCTATTGGCAGAGCGCTGAGGTCTTGCTGGCGATTCTTGGCAATTTCGATGCCTGCTTTCTTCGCATGGCGTCGGAAATTCCAGTCCATCAAATACCCGCCAGTGTACCGGTAAGAGATGCTGCCGATGCCTATCGGTAGATAGCATACCCCGACGATAACAGACGAGCATCTAAAGCGATCTGTGAGCTGAGTGGATAGTGTGGCTACGACAAGGTAGTATCCGCCGTACATGAGGGAGCTAAAGCCAAGAATGATGCCGGCTTCTTTCTCTGCCAATATCTTTAGAGTCGTGAATGGGTTTGGACGTCTTCGACTCAACATTTCTGGCTCCGCCCTGACGTCTCCTTGCCGGCGCTGCTTCAGATATCCAATCAAAGACATGTTCCACCATGGCGGGGAAATGCTTCCATTGCCAACGACACTTCTGCAAGTCTCCGGGAGGAAGATGAAGATGACAAGGAACAGCGCCCCAGAAAGAATAGTCAAAAACCAAAAGATTGATCTCCATCCAAGGTATTCATCAAGTAGGCCGCCAATGACAGGTCCAAGAGCCGGGCCAAGCGTCACGCCCATGGCCGCGTAGCCCATGTACTTTCCTCGCTCAGCTCTAGTGACCATATCCGCGGCAGTAGCACTACCTAGTGCAATGGTAGCACTGCTCCCACAACTCTGAAGACACCGCAGAACGAGCAAAGCTGCATAGCTATTCTGCAAGGCGAGGCCGATATTGGCAGCGAGGAAGATGATGCAGCAGATCATGTAGGCCGGCCGGCGCCCGTATGTGTCGGAGAAGTTGCCGATGAATGAAGGAGCAATGCCTTGGAAGATCTTTAAAGAGTGAGTTCTAATCGATTGATGATAGACATAAGGCTTACCAGATAGGTCGTGATGGTCAGATTAACGAGCGAGATGGACACATTGAGGTCGTCGGCGATGGAGGTGAGTGCAGGGAAGTAGATGGAGCTGGATAAAGGTGAAATGATGGCGAGAAAGGAAACAAGAACAATGATGCCAGCCTTTTCATTGTGTGAGAAGATGGTATACAGTGGTAGAGGGGCTTTGAGTTGAGATTCTCCGCCAGTATTCTCGACATTCCCCTGTTTGGCGATGTCTGATTGTTCCTCTTCCGAGGGCGTTTGAACAGCTGGTTCCAGGATAGCTGACTCTGTCATGCCACGGGGAACACTGCATATTGCGTCTGGTACGACACTGTTTTGGTGTTTCTCTACATCTTCGTCACCCATCGTGATGTGCGTCGTCGCGTTGCGTGGGATTGATCTGATTTGAACTTCGAGGAGAAGGTTCTCGAACTATGCATTGAGAGATGAAATATATCATTTTGAGAAGAGGACGCTTTGATATTAGCACGTAGTAATGCAACCTGGCATCAATAAAAACGTTCATATCATATTGTATTGTTGAATAAGATGGGCGGGATTAGCTCAGTCAGCCCATATTTGCCGATTCGGTGCCGAGGAGGGCCAAAATGAGCGTTTCAATTGCGTCGGTAGTAATCTGTAGGCGTGTCAATGAGGTCAATCAAAAAGGAAATAATCGCCTAAAATCCGAAGCCTTTAGTGTTAAATCCGGTGTAATCGGGAAACCGGCACTGACTTTGCAGTTTTGGAGAGCATCTGGCTTGAATTGGAAAACGAGGACACTATAAAGCATGCCATAAACCTCCTCTTGATAGTAGATCGCTCAACACCCAACGCAAACATCCAGACTCGTTGCAACACCTCTGAAGAAACAAGATGGCTAGTAAGGCCTGTTGCGAGCTTGCTCCCGTATCGGCGGAATATGTGAACACAGGCCGATGGGAGATGGTTGCTGGCGTCAATACATGTTAGTCGTCTCGACGAGCAAGAATGGGACGATAGTCGTGCTGACACCTCACTAAACGCGCAGACATCGTTGGCAACGAGAAAGCGGAAAAGGCTATCATCGATATCTATGATGTTTTTGGCGTTGTGTCTCAGACTATCCAGGGCGCCGACCGTCTTGCCGCATCGACTTCGGCCCTTGTCTTTCTTCCAGATCTTTTTGATGGCAAGCCACTAGATAAGTCATTGGTGCCTACGGACACAGAAGAAAAACAACGGCAAGTCATGGCCTTTGTGGCCGGACCTGCTAACATTGCTACGAACCTCGAGAAGGTGCTCAAGATCCGGGAAGAAATTGGGCGGAGATGGCTTGCCGTCGAAGACCACATTGGTATTTTCGGTCTCTGCTGGGGAGTACGTTGTAATTAAGTATACCTCAACGATGAAAGAATAAAAATTTGATTAACGTCTTGACAGGGCAAGGTTGCAATTCTTGCCTGTGGCAACGATAACGAAAACAAAGGGCGCCGATTCAATGTAAGCGGCACAGCACACCCAGGGCAAGTCTTCTGAATCAACTTTTCCGCCGTCTCCGTCAAGAGATGGGATCTCATACAGAACAACGAGTTGACAATTCGAAAAAGAAGATTGGAAGTCAAAGACGCCGAGGCTACTAATGTTCCGCACATTCTACTTGCTTCCCCAGGAGAACCTGAGGACGTTGTGGCTCAGTACAAGGAAGTCCTCTCCCAACCTGGCAAAATTGGATAGGTTGAAACGTACTCGACCATGTTTCACGGATGGATGGGAGCACGCGCCAATCTGGAAGATCCGGCCAACCTCAAGGAATATGAACGAGGATATAAGCAGACTGCAGAATTCTTTTCTAAGTACTTGTAGGATCAATTCATGTCTGTACACGGGCGGAAATCGAGATGTGAAGATGAGTAGCTTTACCAAATCAAGCAGAAAATACTTCTCTCAGGCCCGATCGGCTCGCGAACAAAACGAAAGTTGTAAATAGACAAGCCTTCCCATTCCTAGTAAGGATTTTGGCTGTACGGAAAGGGGATCCTTATCTAGCAGCTCGATAAGAGGGTTTATTCCGCTTCTCGATGCATCCTGTACTCTGGGACGCTATCAGACATTGGCCTCTGTTCCCTGGCAACAAAGACTTTCTGGAGGCAAACAAACAAGTTCTTTTACAATAGGGATTGCTACGACTGCGGTCAGTAGAATTGAGCCTTTGTTTGTAGCCTCCTGGAATAGCTTATTTGCTCACCTCGACGAAAGAATGTCGGGAAACCTCAACAACGATGCATTCTTCAAGTGGGTAGTTATTCTTACCAACTTATAAGAATAAGTCGTGGGCCTGATGCGTTACTTATTGAACAAATACTTGAAACACAGATCTATTAATATCCATAACACGCCTAAGTAGCCAAGTAGCTTAACTGAGCTACAAGACGTGTGCATTCATCCCCGGTGCCTAGGTAGGCAGGTATCCAATTTGAGGCCACAAGCTACTAGCGCATGCATCTCTGTCTTCATAGATTGCCACTGCCAAGGTGTCCGTGCTTCAAATGCAAAGAGTGGTCAGTCGGGACGCAGATTACTTGATGCATTCAAACGGCAAGGTTGGCAAGCAAATGAAGCTCGAATAAGAGACAGTAACCTGCGGTAGTGATTCGATTAGAGATACTCTCCTCCATTCCGTTCTATTTCGGCATCTGCGCCGCGGGAACCTCGCCTTCAATCCGCACATCGTTCTCACCTGGATAACCTGCTGCTCAACACGAGTGTGCAACTCTGTCTTCTGATAACGACGCCGCCCAAGTTCTGTCCACAACCTGTGTTTTCTTGCCTTTCTGCCAGCAACACGCCATTGATGCAGTGGACAGCTTATACAATATAGAGTAAGACAAATTGACCTGCTGGGATTCACGAGTGTGCATGAGTAGGGTTTTGTGTTTGAAGAGGCATATAGATTACGTTAAGCTAGGCACCTACCTAGCTATACGACTCGAAATGTCTCTACTAAAGAGCTTTCACCCTCGCTTCATTATTCCATTCATTTCTCAAGCAGTGTAGATCATTGAATTAATCTATAACGCCTGGCTGAGAAGAATCTTGAATGGCTAACAAGAATTGAATGTGTGACGATGACGATGCTAGCGGCTGTCTGCTAAATCCTTACACACGAACCATGTATTTTCCGCACCGGCGTTTAAGCCTCAGCAGAAACTCGTAAAGGGAAATCGTAGGGCTGGTCATTCTGTGATTACTGAAGTCGAATAAGGCGATAATGGATTTCTAAGCACGCGCGCCATGATCCGTATTCCAATCATCCGTCGGCCTTTATCGCTGCGGTGCTGGGTTCTCTAAACTGCGGTCGGGGTTTGAGAGTCTTCAAAAGCCGAGATACTAGTAGGTATCGTGGCCACGATAAGAGGTATATATGAGCGCCATGGCGGAGGTTTCAGAAAAGTATCGCATAAATAAACCGAGCCACTTCGAATCAATTCAAGGGGAGCTATTTCTCGTGTTTTGCTTGTTCCAACGCCAAAATGCATTCCTTGCCAGAGCCCTCCCAGTCAACGACAAACGACGAGCCAACCACCGTAGCTACGACAGCGAAGAACTACCGTAGCGAGCAAAATGCAGATCTCGAAGCTGCTAGAGATCTCACCGACGAACCAGCAAAAGGCCCAGAAGATGCCGACCTTGTAACATGGGATGGGCCAAACGACGCTGAAAACCCCAAGAACTGGGCCACCAAGGAGAAGTGGGCACTTACTGCGGCCGTGTCCCTGTTCACATTTATATCGCCAATCTCTTCTTCCATGATCGCTCCGGCCTTGGAACAACTGGGGAAGGACTTGGACATGACGAAAGAGATTGAAGTAGAAATGGCCATGTCCATCTTCATCCTTGGCTATGCGCTTGGCCCTCTGTTCTTTGGCCCCGTCTCGGAGATATTCGGTCGTGCCCGCATCTTGCAACTCAGCAACCTATTCTACTTGGCGTGGAACCTTGGTTGTGGCTTCGCGCAGAACCGAGCTGAATTGTTTGTGTTTCGCTTCCTTACTGGAATCGGCGGGAGCGCGCCTCTTTCCGTCGGTGGCGGTGTATTAAGGTAATTACATGTCATCATGAGCAAGCTGAAGTTTTCAAATACTAAGTTTCATGCAGCGATGTCTGGCCTGCAGAGGAACGAGGAAAGGCAGTTGGCGTATACAGTCTCGCACCACTGCTAGGACCCGTGATCGGGCCCATCGCTGGAGGCTTCATTGCTGAGCACTCAACATGGCGCTGGGTATTTTGGTCAACAAGTATGGTGGCCGGCCTTGTTCAGCTCGCGGGCATATTCTGGCTCCGGGAGACGTATGCTCCCGTTCTCTTGAGTAAAAAGCGAGACCGTCTTGTCAAGGAAACGGGGAATCTTAAACTCCATGTGGACGAAGAGTCTGACAAACGCTTGCTGAGCACGCTTGGCGGCGCTATTGTGCGGCCGTCTCGCATGCTTCTAACACAGCCAATTGTGCAAGTGATTGCACTTTATATGGCATACATCTTTGGATTGACGTATCTCATCACTGTCTCCTACCCGAGGGTGTGGACTGAAGTGTACCACGAGAGTCCAGGCATTGGAGGCCTCAACTTCATCTCTCTTGGCCTCGGTTCTATTCTTGGAGCTGCGATTGCCATTTGTTTCGTCGACCGTATCTATCGCCGGCTCAAGAAAGAACATGGCGATGTCGGACTTCCCGAGTTTCGCGTCCCCTCCATGTTTGTTGGTTCAATCCTCATTCCCATCGGCATATTCTGGTACGGCTGGAGCGTCCAGGCTCGCGTTCACTGGATCATGCCAAACATGGGCGTCGCAATCTTGGCCGCTGGCACGATTGTGTGCTTGCAAGGGATGCAGGGATACATTATCGACACTTATAGCCGGTTCTCGGCGAGTGGCCTTGCTGCGGCGGTTGTGCTTCGCAGCTTGGCTGGGTTTGGATTCCCGCTGTTCGCCCCGTATCTGAACAAAGCTTTGGGCTATGGATGGGGGTCAAGTGTTTTGGGCATCCTGAGCATTGCTATCGGAATCCCTGCACCAATCATCTTTTGGTACTTTGGAGCACGTCTTCGGGCTGTTTCGAAGTATGCAATTGGCTAAGCTTCTCGAGGATGGTATGCCTCACTGTGTATTACTAGCCTCATTCCCCCCTCGTTGGTGGGCACGATTGTTCCTGACTAAACATCTCATCGTTACTCTTCATCTATCATAATTATGTACTGAACTAGAAAACCTTCAAGGCATCGAGAAACTGGGTCCATCAATCTTGCTATTTTGTTTGGCCCTTGATTGGAAGCCTTCAGTCTAACTTGCAAGCGACAAAGTTGTCACCGCTAGCACCGGTGTGGGTGATGAGAGAATCAAAGTTGCCTTTCGAGTCGAAAATGACCCTGTCCGCTCCAGGCGAGCCGCCCGAGTACACTTTGTAGGTGGAAAGAATTGGGAACTCGTACCAGGGTCCAGTTGTTGGGAAGCTGAAGCCCTCAAGGTCGTTGTATTGATGGGGGTACTTGCCGGAGCCTGCCGTTTGTTTAGGGAATTGATGGATCTTGCGGAGCCTGGAATACGGACCTAAGGTCTGACCAGACTGATGGAGAGAGTATCCCTTTGCCAGAGCAGCATCAATATCGGACTGCCAGTAGCAGGTCGAACTGCAAGTATAGACGCAGGTGGCGCGTTCCTCAAGCTCAATTGGTGCTGACGAGACGACAGCAGCAATGGCGGCGAGAAGCAGTACCAGTGGGAGCTTTAGCCTTGCGTGGGAGAGGGGAATAGATCTGGTTAATAAACTTACCTTAAGTCCGGTCATGATGGGCGAAAGAAGAAGCAGAAGTTGAAGTGAAGAGGGCTGGCTTGAATCAAGACAAACCAGCAGGTCCAAGCCGCCAAGGCCGCCTTATATATACTAAGACGGTTTGGATGTGTAATTGGTCTTTGTCTAATTCTCCTCCACTAAGAATGGATTTCGCTCGACTATAGTTGACTTCCCCTTGGTTGCAGACAGGTACGAAACTGACGGGCAACTGCCTGGATGATAGGCTAATAGGCGCCTGATAACACCACGTGAAGCTATTAATGGCGGCGAGACGTGCTTAATTGCTCTCTATGTGCAGCAGTGCGACCTTCTTCTTTTATCCAAGCCCGGGAAGAAGGACGAGAAGTTAGGCCAATGACCGAGACTACTTCAATGCGGACCATGCCGACTTTGGCAGGGAGGCCGGCAGATCGCCATCACGAGAGCGGATGCAGCGGTTTGATTGGGGAGGTGGCAGGGGTGATCGGTTATCGGCACTTCAGAGACTGGGCCTGGTTGGCGGGCTTATATCTATGTCTAAGGTATGTGATGGTGAAAGCTGATAGTGAGCCCACGAGATAGGACCATAATTCCTGAGGTTCGGCACAAGGTTAAATAAGGAAGTCGGCTACTTTGAGGTCTTTGTTGCGGATGAATGCAGATACACTAAGCTTCCCTGGCTTACCGAGCCTATCTGAGTATGGGTATGACGGACTCGGCAATACGCCGAGGCGTTTGTGATTGTGCAATCTTCGTCTCCTATTTGATTATAAAGTACGACCCCCGCTGTCAATGGCCACGCTGTGGGAGGAAATGCTAACCTCAACAGGTAGGTTACAAACTCACAACGTGAAGCACTGATAAGGAACCAGGGCAGTACGAGCATGTTTAGGAACTTCTGCTCATTGACTGGAACTTCTGCAACCGAAGACATTGCATTTAAAGATATATCTCTTGCAATATATTTATGATGCATCCAATGTTTTCTCTCCTGCTCACCGCCACCTTCAAAGTCTTGGTAGTATGGCACTTGATCGCCCGTGTCTGACATGGATATGACGATAAACTCAAATAGTGCATCAGACGCCTTGAGTAGTGTAGTTATTCGCAGGATTGGGCAGGCTTGTTTAGTGACGAAGGACAGAATACGACGGATGATATGAGTTCTTTAGTCCACCCAATGCAAATGGAAAACGGTGAAATAATTCGAATGTAAACGCAAGGCGTATGAATCTCCGAAATGTAAACAATCTCTCGTTTCAACAACTCTATCGACGCCGAGCCCTAGAACGGATGAGATGAGGGGTCACGGACATATCTAGTGGCTAGCTATTAATAATTACTCCTCCAATCTTCGCTTCTTAGTAGTGGAGGGCCTCGATTCGTTGTTATCCACCTTTCGCTTCTTTTCTGGCAAGATGTTGTCTAGTGTGTTTTGGGCTGCATTTACGACTATCACCCGTCTTTCGACAGATTTTGCCCTGTCCTCGCCCCGTCTATGCAAGAATGCGGTACCTACATATGGTTCGCGTTCGGTCTCTGCTGGTCCCGTTGCCTGCGAATTGCTCGACGACTTGGGAGCTTGGGTCTTGGTCTTGGTCTTTGCCGGTGGCTGTGACTTGCTGGAGGGCTTTGGAGCTTTGGCCTTTGTGGTTGCCGGACGCTCAGTTTTCTGGCTGTCGTCGATTTCGGAACGTAAGAAGCATTCTTTCTTCACGTATTCTCTCATCCTCGCCATCAACTTCTTTTCCCTAGCATCCAGCTCCGCGGCCTGGCCTGACCCCTTCCCGATCTTGCCACTGAGAATTTTGTGCCTCTCTTGGAGACTGTCGATCGCATCCTCCATCTCCTCCTTTGTTGATTTCATCTTGCGGTTCATGCTGCTGAGTTTGGCCTTCAAAGCTTCGATCGCAACCCATATCTGCTCCTCTGCCTGAGAGGGACCGCCCCCAGTGAATGTGGCTTCGGCGGCGGGAGCAATTTGCATGAGGTGAGCCAACCCGAGGGATGCTAAGTAGCCAGCGATTGCTCCATGAACGTTACCCGTAGGGCTCGCGTATCTGAGGGCGAGGACGACGGAGTGCGTCGGCGCGCTGGAGGTAGGATCTCTCTTGTCAGTTTCTTTTCCAACCCACACTCCTTTGTAGTGTGCAATGCAGGCGTCCTTCAAATTGTTCCTCGCGTTCTTGACCCAGGCTGCCTCTGATAGGGCCTTGCCTTGTTGGTTGGATTTGAAGTGGAACTCCAGTTGCTTCAGCACATTGTCATACAAGTCGTAAAGGGGATGGAATTCGTTTTTGGACTCAATGTCTTGTTCCGCGAGGCCGAATTTTCCAAAGTCGATTTTGGCGTCCTCGATTGCATCGTGTAAACTCCATGACTTTTTCTTTCCATCGACCCTTTCCTGAAAACGATTGTTAATGAAGCTGTCTCTTTGGCCATCTTTGTTATCCTCATCCTCGCTCTCGTCTTCCTCGTCTTCTTGGATCTCTTGGATCTCTTCGTCCTCATCGTCTCCGTTTTCGCGGAGTTCTTGGACCTCTTCAACCTCTTCCAGCTCTTCGCTCTGGTCGTCTTCAGTTTCTTGGATCTCTTCATTCTCTCCATCCCCATTGAGGCCTTCAACATCCGCTTTCTCTTGCAGGTACCCCGGGGGCCGTTTCTCGGCTCGTGGACGGGGCGACTCTTCTTCACTAGAAAGAGGGCTTGCGCGGCCGTTCTGGTCTTCGAATCCTAGTTCAGCCATGGTAATTAAAGTAGGGAGAGAAACAGTGGTGTCGGAATTCAGGACCGTGTGTCCGAGAATGTGGTGCGGTGTGATTTGAATAGCGGTGCACAGTAGTTTTGTGAACTGTAAGTTGTAAAATGTTCTGTGTAGGTACAACAGTAGAGTTGAAGCAATGACTTTCCTTGTAAGTTTGAATAGTGAAGGGAAGAGACATCTGGAGAACGCTTTATAGGTGCGGTCATGATTCACAATGACTAGGTAGCTGCAGAACAATTCGTGATATACTGGAACAGTGATGGAACAAAGGGAAAAGAACAAACCGCTTTTGTAAGAGGTGCGATTTCAGAATGGGTAGACAGTTCTTGACACAGCAAAGGGCTCAACCTTTGGATAATGGCTGTTGCTCGAAGATGGGGCATGTTCGTGGTGCATGTATGACCGAACACATTTTCACTGGCACAAGTCTCTTGTTCCAGTCCTGATCAACTGAACTTTTCAATTTGGAGCCTGTTCACGACAAACGGGGCATTCGCTATGCGAACCGATTATTATCCCCTGCCTAATATAGATGAGGATGGGCAAATATCGTTTCGTAAAACCACTCTTATTCATTGCGGAGCACCAAAGCGATGAACGGGTTTGAAACGATGTGACGAGAAATTCCATCGCTCACCTCTCCATATATAATTAGCGCAAGGGCGGATAAGTCTCGAGGAGATCTCGTGAAGATAATTACCAAGGGCAATTAGACAATTCGTGCGTCTTGTGCTGTCGTAGCAGTTAGATCGAAATGGGAGACGGCAATTACACTTCTTTCATTGCTGTTGTCCTCGGCGAGGATGAAGAGAGCGTGCGGGGAATGGGAACTCTATCAATTATTTCCGCCCTTTTTGTTTTAGAATGACAAATGAATGCGACCCTTTGTCTCACTTAATTTTTCAGCAAATGTATGTACGAATATTTCCATTGCGTGAAGTGAGTGATGGTTGCTTGCACCCTTGCCGACTCTCACGCCAGCCTCCTAGTTAGGTACCTGGGTAAACCACCGTATTCCCGACCTCTCGCGGCTTTTGACATGGAACTCAACGATTACAAGAAGCTCCCCACACTTCTTCCAACCTCGACAACAAGTCCTGTTGTCCCTGCCTTGGGCGTTGTCCCTCCAGCACCTCCTCGTGAACAAGGGGTTTGATGCAGATGTATCCAATCTCGGATCGGAGATGACGGCCCAGGGCATCGGCTCGCACAAATCGCCGGCCACAACCCCATTGCCCGCCGGCTTTGAGGTCACCTTTGCAGACAAACTTCTTGTCGCCCGAATGCAAGCTCTCGTGGCTTTGCCGGTCGTGCTGCCGGGCGAAGGCTTTCCCACAGACCGAACAGACGAATGCTTGTTTCATGTGAGACCATAAGTGGGACCGTAAATTGTACGCCCTAGTAAAACGCTTTGGACATTTGGTGCATTGGAAGGTTGCAGCGACTTGCTTCGCCCAGCCTGTGTCCTGGTTGTTTGCAAGATATAGATTCGTGAGCTTTTCTGGCTCCACGGAGTTGGACCGTCTCCATCTGGAAGTCGACGGGTGTTGGCTCTGAGAGTTGTTTGAGTGGAAATCAGCCTGTGGCCCTGCGTTTAACTCCTCGACTGGGAAGCCGAAGGCATCCAAGTTGGGCGCCATCGCTTCTATCGGCTCATCAAGCGAATCCAACAGCGGTGCCTTTGGTGCAGTCTGCATCGTTTGCTGGTTCTTGGGTAGTTGAAATGCACTAATAAGTGCTTCCATCAGCTCCACACCTTGTCGATAGTACGTCGTCCTAGGCACGGTATGTGGTACAGTCTGAGCATAGAGCAGGTCGGTCTGCTGCCATAGATGTGAAATGTAGCTATTAACGTATTCATCTGGGGGCAAGTGGGTCTATTCATCTCGTTAGCTATTTATCTTATGTTTCATTCCCTATCGCGAAGAGGCTTCCCTGTCCAGCATGCATCAATTCCAATTCCATACGCCTTATAGTGGTTCCAGTATTCGAACGTAAACGCTGCATGATCTTATTGAGACCCGTCAAGAGCCCGGGATAGTTGGAAGTGTACTTCTGGAACCCATATTTAAGAAAAAATTCATATGCAATCCCAAATGGCGTATTGAGGGTTACATCCAAGGCAACGTCTTGGACATGTTGCATGAACAGACTCGAAATCTGTAGTTCTGGATCGTCTACGGTCTGAATCGTCAAGTATTCAAATTCTATAGCCACGTTAACTTCTCCGGTCAATGGGAGGGGATAATGGATATTATGTACGAGTAAGGAAGATTTTCGCGACAAATGCCAACGAGACTTCACTTGTTTGAGACGCTGAAGCCGTTTCTGGCTCCTTATCCTTCGGGCTAGATGACTGTAAAAGCTTGGCTTGTCCAAGGCTGATCACTTGCTTTTCAGTCATATTAGTAGGTTTCCAGAGAGCTTCGACGATTTGGATATAGGGCTGGCGATCCTGGCGCGTTAAATGGGAGATGTACGATAGTGCTTGACTGAAGAGATCCGTCCATCCTTGGGATGCATCTTGTTCGTGGGCAATGCTTGCTCGAGGCTCCATTTTTGACCGGAAAAGCTTATGTTCTCGGGGATCGCGGTCGTCTCGAAGGTCGCGACGCGGGTCCGCTTCGCCGAATCTATCCACCCTCTCCATCTGGTCACGGTCATCTCGGTCCCGACCCCAGCGGCCTTCCTGAGACCTACTTTGCGGGTAGATGAGAAGATAGAATGAGCACACAACATGCACAAAGCAGAGCAGCTTGATTGGTGCAGCAGCTGGACGGCCTTCCAGGATGTCGGGAAGGATCTCCAAGCCGTTTGTAGCTATTGAGTGTGCTGACATGCCCCGTAGTTGGTCGGCCAGATGGTTCTTTATCACATGCTGTAGCTTAGCCATAGACTCAGCAACGAGCATCTCAAGGGTGTCCCAGGTTGTCTCGATTACAGAACGAGGGTGGGCATAAGATTTGGGTATCGGCTCTATAATAGAAACCCCAGGGATGGGAGGCGACATTATCGAGTTGTTTGTCGACGCGAGGGGGGTAGCAGATGATGGATTCTCGGACGGACGTGAGTCGCTAACGGATGAGGAGGACCTGAGACTCGCAGAAGGGGGTGGAAAGGTAAGTCGCTGAAGGCAAGCGCCAGCAGGTCTTGTCGGGTCGAACTGGGTAGTATTCCGCGTATCCGTATTATATATATGGGCAGCGTCAGGCTGGCCAGAACCATCTGTTCTTTGCACCGAGAAATTCAGGCTTGGTGTTTCTCCTGGCTTATACGCAGCATCCTATCGGGCGGTTGGCAAAGTAACATCACACTGCGCGGGAACAGCATATGAAGGCAGGATCCGACTCTCACTACTGGGGATCTGGCCTAAGTGGTCACCCACCACCGCGCGCTGCTGCGTCATCGTCACCTCAAACTGCCCTGATGCCTGGGTCAGTTGATCGTCTGTGATTGGGGGAGGTCTCCAGAACTTCAACCTGCCAGGAGGTTCCAGTAGACTCTGTGTTGGTGATGGGGCTGCTACTCTGTCGGCTGGCTTCGCCTCAACTTTCATCCACCCATGTCCCCAAGCCGCGATAGTGTTGAGCCGCTGCCAGGGAGTAGGCAGCATGAGGAGTCGGATAAAGTCGATTGCCTGACTGCTGGCACGCACTCGCCCCAACGCCTGATCGGGGAATGAGATCTTTCCAAGATGGAACATATGGAGGTTCCCGAGCTCCTCAAAGGTGGCATGACCTGTGAGGATCTGGTAAATGGTCTCGCCCATGCACCACATATCCGCAGGGAAGGGGTCCGCAGCTTTTGGGTCGCCGCGGAAGGGGAATCCGATCGTTTCTGGGGGCATGAAGCCTGGGGTACCGCTCACAGTGGTGCCTCCCATGATGTATTCGCTTCGCTTGCTGAGTCCGAAGTCGCAGAGCTTGATCCGCCAGGGCTCGGGTGGCTTACACTTGACGAGGATATTCTGGAACAGGTCAGCGCTGTGAACATATCCCTCCTGAAGTTCATGCAAGGTCTTACTGCCGGTTTGAGATCGCGGTGGGCGATGCCTTCCTCGTGCATCAAGGTAAGAGCCCCCAGTATCTGCGACGCAATGTCTTGCGCCTGGTCTTCAGGGAGCGTTCCCACATCCGCCACGTACTTCTTCAGGTCCCCATGCTCGCAGTACTCCATAGCGATGTGCAGCCATCCGGGGCTCTCGTACCAACCGTAGCACTTGATGAAGAAGTTGGTATACTGTCCGTCGGGAGAGACTTAGCCACCTGGATCGTAACCTGCCACGGGACAGCGCAAACAAACGTACCTTTTCCTGCGAGAACTTTGCCAGGGCCTCGAGCTCGCGGACGAATCTCACAATGTCCGACTGAGACTGGCGCTCCGAGATCCTAATGCCTTTGACGGCGCGTAGCTCGGTCGGGCCGCCGTCATCTTCTACCTTGCGCTCCAGCCAGATAACGCCCTGCCCGCCATGTCCGATCACATGCTCGCGTTTCCACGACTCCTGGCGAGGTATCGTTCGAAGGCCGGGTGGTCGCGTGTGGATCGTCAGGTTGTCGTCGATGGTTGCCTGGAGCCTCGCGTCGCGGACCAGCTCCGGGAGCGGGGCCAGCTCGTCCATCTCTCGTCAGTCAAGGTATCACGCTCGCCCTATGCCGTTCCATCTGTAAGTATTAGCTTGCTGTTAGAACCAAGTCCTGGTGGCGGCCAGAGGATCGAGTTGGGCTCAATTGGTGAGGGTGCGAAAGCGCAAATAGCCAGCAACGGAGTGGAAAACAGGACGGGACGGAGTGGGGTGGCTCATCGTGGCTGGCGTCTTCACTGTGCCTTATCATGCAGCATGCCACGACATCCCGTGGACGCTTACTTCATACGTAGGGTATTTGGGTATCTATTCATCTCTGAGCAACTGTGGCTGTGCCAGCTCGACTGTCCTGTAGCCAAGCAAGGGAAAGTGGAGAGAGCTGAAGGTGACAAGGTGGCAGGCTTCAACGTAAGAACCGGCAGTCATGTTCGCAGTTGGGCGCGCTCCTCTCTTTCCAGCTCTCTGCCAATGTAGCCGACATTCCATGTGAACAGCAACTACATGCAACCCTATCCAATCTCGCTCATACCACTGACGGACGACATCATCTCTAACTTAGTCTTAGACCCTAACTGAACACCCGCCATGTCGGTCGAGCTAGCCGGCCTAGCTCTGGCCATACCACCAACAATAGACCTGTGCCTCAAGTCTGGAGTCCCCAACCTTGCGACCGGGACGATGAAATGGCTAAACTCTGCACAGATATGGCCGTGAGCTAAAGGCACTCTGCACTGCTCTCAAGCACGCCGACGCCGAGATCTCGGAGCGCGTCCTGCGGCTGGACCATAGCTGGCTGCGGTGGTCGCACCAGCTCAATTTCCTCCAGCGCGTGCAGCATCTTATGGACGAAGACCACCGCGAGGTCTACGATCAGACCCTGCACGTCTTCCTCGGAAAGCTAGAGATAGTCACGGTCATGCTCAAGAGCCTCGTGCGATGGGAACCCGACAACCAGACTGGCGGCAGTTACCGGCCCAGGCAGATAAAGTACGCATTAATAAAGAACAAGCTCGACAAGGCCATAGAAGAGCTAGAAATCTGGCAGAAGACCGCCGACCACTCCTGGTTCCTGCTGATGAAGATCGCAAGCCCTCAGGTAGACCTGGCAATTGCAGGCGACAACGCCGGCATGGCGGGACACCGAGCCATCCCGGCGCTCCAGGTATCACCTTTAGGGTTGACGAGCTGGCCAAGATGACCGTCCGGCCCATCCGTTTCTGTGACATGCAGCTCGCTCGGTGGCCAGAGAACCCGGCCGCGACCTACATCCTCAACCACATCCACTGTCCGCTCTTCTCCAAGTACCAGGTCGTCAAGAAGGACACGCGCGATCTCGTGCGCAAACTGCAGCACGACGAGCCCCAAACATTTGGCATCCTCAGCTGCAAGGGCTTCGTGACCAACAAGCAGCCCGGGGCAGGTCCCGACCCCGACGTCACCTTCACCATGATCTTCCGCACACCGCGCGGCGCGTCTAACCCCTGCAGCCTGCGCGACCTGCTCCTTAATGAGCCCACGCCCGCATCGCTCTCGTCGCGGTTTGAGATGGCCCGCGAGCTGGCAAAGTCAGTCAGCTATGTGCACAGTTTCGGCTTCGTGCACAAGAACATCCGCCCCGAGTCTGTCCTCGTCTTCCAGACAAGCGACTGGGGAAATCGAGCACAACGGTCTGCCTATCTAGTCGGGTTCGAGAACTTCCGCCGCGAGGACGGCTGGACCCGCCGCAAAGGTGACGACACCCTCGAGGGTAATCTCTACCGCCACCCCTCGCGCCAGGGCTCAAGTCCACGCGAGGACTACGTCATGCAGCACGACATCTACAGCCTAGGCGTATGTCTGCTTGAGGTAGGGCTCTGGGAGAGCTTCTTGAAACACGCCAGCCCCGAATCGTCGCCATCCCTTCACCTACCAGGGCACGCCAACGTCTCTGATGCCTCCAGCTTCTTCGAGACCACCGGTAAAGAATACCTGCTCCACCTGGTGCGGACGTGCTTGCCAGCCCGCATGGGCGACAAGTATTCAGAGCTTGTCGAGACTTGCCTCACCTGTCTAGACCCGGAGAATGCAGACTTTGGCGATGAGCGTGAGTTTGAAGACGAAGACGGGATACGGGTCGGCGTTCGCTACATTGAAAAAGTGAGTTGCTCTCCCCACCTATGCATTGAGTTCATGTCTTACCATTTGGTCTAGGTTTTGCTTCGCCTTAATATGCTTTATGTTTAGAGGACTCTGCCAACTGGCTTTTGGCCTTATTATCCGATTCTCATGCGGTCAGATGAGAGGTTACGATACATTCTGCAGGCTGATCAATTGGCATGGACAGTACAGTTTATCTGACGTGCGTTGTGAAACTAAAGGTGTAAGTGTTACAATATTGACGGAGACGGCATTCCACGAGATACGCAGAACGGGAGATGAAGCTACTTTGGAATGAAGCCCTTGGTCCCACGTAGCATGTATACCAAATACAGCTCTGCCTCGAGATCAGCTCCAGGTCTTTCGCCGTCGTGGCTGTGATCATCCTGATATGGGTCAGAGCAGTGCCCCCGGCTTGTGGAATATTTCCGAGCTGGTCTTGGTAATGGACATGAGTTAAGGCATAGGGAAACAAGGCACCGTTGATGAATGACTGAAAATGCAATAGATAAGCCACTGGGCGAGAGGCTAACCAAGGGTTGCAATGCCTCTCGAGCGTGGTTACTCGGCCGCCGACAGACAGCCGAAGCATGGACCTGGAAAATAGACAATAGGAGTGCCTTGATTTGCCCATCATTTATAAACTTAGTTAACAACAGGCAATTAAACAAACGGGAATATCGGAACATCATGTGTCTCCCATGAGAACCAATCAATACCCTCAACCGTGTCACATCGCATTGGTTCTGAAATCTGCTCCGTTGGCCAGGCATTTGTTGTAGGCTGGACTTGAGTATCCATCGTGATAGATCGCATTATCAGATATGAATTGAAAAACCGTTCAACCTCTTCATATTGAATGGTTCCAATATTCGGTTGCTTCTTCTGATCGGAAATCTGCTTAGCAAGCCTGAAAAACACTTGGGCAGTTTCACCGAGTTTCGACGCCAAATTTTGCAAAGGGCCGAGATTGTGGCTCATGTCAACGTAGTACGATACCATGCCCTCCATTAGCTGCAGATCTTCCTCGCTTCGAGCAGACACATCGCAGTGAAGAAGTCTTTGGAACAGCACCAAAAACGGGGTAAAGGGGTAGTACAGTAGTTGCCTAAGTGTCCCAGATCAGTCAACTTGTTCATCAGTCAAATACTCACGTGGCCTACCAGACAATTCCATTGTATACGCCAGACGAGTTTGAGACAAGACCTGGAAGCATTGATAACCCCATGCGAGAGATTGCACAAGCTCTCTCCTCGTGAGCGCCTAGATTACGCAGTAGCATGACCACGAGATGGAAGAACTGGAATTTCAACGTGCGAATACCCATTTCCATTTCCTTGATGCTCGCATCAGAAAGGTTTGTTTCAGCTTTCATCTTCGTGTCAAGCTCCTGCCTAGAATTAGCGCTGCTCGACACAGCAGAGATTGGGAAGTACGAACGGCCGTCGTTTGCTCAAACCATAACTCGAGGTCTTGACGGAAGGCCTGGGCTTCGTCCCAGCTGCCTCGACGGATGGAATTATTGTATCGGCTGATGTACTTTGCTAGGGCAACATTACTCAGGAAGAAACACCGCCCAAAGCCGTTGTTGGAAGTCGAGGCTTGGCCCTTGCCCGCGTGTGGGCTGAATCCGTCCAGATGACGGGAATCGGGTAATGGAGTGCTTTGGTAGTGAGCCGCCTCCAGAAACTCGGGTCTTCCAAAGGCTAGAGAAACAGACTTGTCAACGATGAATAGAGACCAAAACAGGCTTAGTCTCCGCTGGTAATCCGATTCAGCTCCCGGGCGTGGAAGATGAAGGCCAATAGCTTTGGCCTGTTGCGTCGCCTGTCCTACAAGCATCCAAGAGAGATTCGGGCAAGCGAAGCGGTCTTCGCCATGGACGGCTAGGGTGAAGAGCGCCTGGAGATTCTCTTCGCAGGGCTTGAGAAACAGAGTGGCATCATTGAGGGCCGCGTGCACATTCCAACAGAAGGCCTTGGCAGCCGTTGAGTCGGCGTCGAGGGAGGCAGATATCGCATGAAGAATGTGGTTGGCCAACAAAACCCGTCCCCTGGGTTCGGCCCCAGTTGGATTGAGTAGAGCCTGCTCAATGTCGTGTATTCCAGGCATCAGGAACATGAAGTTTCCGTAACTTAGGACGTCGTGGACCTCTGCGTTTGGTGAGCGTGTTTCCTTCTAAATCTGCAAAGCGCTTACGCCTGGCCAGTGAATTGGCTGCCGATTCCTCGGGCAAGTAGAACAAATCGGACGTCTTGGGAGGTGAGTGGTCGTCTATCTCGTTGACTTGGAGATTGGTAAAAGAGTTGAGGAGAACCTGAATAGCCTCTTGCGAAAGGACAGTCGTGTCGCTTCTATCCTTGTGCGCTAGGGGCGACGCTGACGACAATGTGTTTGCGGCGCTCACAAAGCACTCGGTGCCGTCACTGCTGAGAAAAACACGGTCGGTGTTGAACGACCCTTCTTCAAGGGCGAGGTTTGGCGAAGCTTGTACTTGACTGGTTTTCGAAGGAGCTGAACCATGACGTGACTCGGTTTCTGGTCGCTGCATTTGAATGAGCTTTGCTTCCGCTGGCTCGTCAACAGTACTTCTCGTGGTCTCGCTGGAGTACACACACGGCCCAGGCCATGGGACGCAGTTTGAGCATTTCGGCAATTCTTTCGAACATCTAAAGTTGATTGTTAGGTACCTATCGTAAAGCCGCCAACTTTGCAAGTTAATCGTTTCTCACCTTTTCTTCTTTTTGCGGCAGTAATCGCACTGGCAGTAATTACCCGTCGTTAGCAATCTGACTTGGCCTCGGCACTGTCCATGGAAGCGAACGTGAGGGCACTGAGGGGAAAGGACTCACCGCCGTGATGGGCGATACTTTTGCATCGACAGCTGGTTTTCTCTTTGGCCCGGGCATTATGTTTGGAAGAAACTGTCGAATGCTTGTCTCTACCAGTTCGAATTGGATGGATGATCAAAGTCAGATGTGCGACGTCAGAGGCAGTCGTCGCTCGGCGTTAAGCCGTAGGTAGTGTTAAGACCTTGAATCTTATTGCCGGCCTCTCCTTGAGGCCCCCGGCCCATTTTCCGATTTGCTAGCGGCTGATTGGCTGGCATCGGACAGCATTGGCTCGCACAAGCGCTGAGCTTCAGTCATGGAGGTTCCAGACCGTCGACATGGTCCTCATGGGAGGGATCACGCCCCAAACAACACATCGACAAGCCGTGGCTAAAAACACTATGGAGTAAATGGGTCCCTCATTTTCTGTCTCAATGCTTGCATTGCGTAAAAAACCCACTCGGCACATTGTGCATCTGTAGGTCTGCTATTCCATACTACTGCATACCTAGCTTGCCATATTAGAGAAATGTGCGTTCACCAGCATCAACAGTCAAGCTTACCAGATGAAAGTATCTGCCTTTCTGTTGGATCAATTGTTCATGATCCCCAGCTTCGACTACACGCCCATCGTGCAAAACAAAAATAATATCTGCCTCCCTGATGGTCGACAACCGGTGCGCGATAGCAATGACTGTTTGCCTCGCGTCCTGTCGCCCGCCGAACATGACCTGTTGTATTAGTTTCTCCGTCTCCGTATCTAGCGCGCTTGTGGCCTCGTCGAGGAGGAGTACCGGACAGTTGCGTGCTAGAGCTCGGGCTATCGCAACTCGTTGGCGCTGACCACCCGACAAGCTTACTCCCTTGGCACCAACTTGAGTTCTGTAGCCCTCGGGGAGAGAAGCGATGAGATCGGTGAGTTGAGCCTTTGCGGCGAGACTGTCAAGGTCTCGTATGGAAAAATCTCCAGAGCTGCCAAGGAGCATGTTGTCTTCAATTGTGCCCTTGAAGAGAGTTGGCTCCCTTCACTGGTATTAGTGTGCGTGATTCTCACGAATGAATGGAACACACCTACTGTGTAACGAGAGACATGAGTTGTACAAGGTCACCACGAGTGAGGCGTTCGATTGGAACACCGCTGATCAGAACGGTTCCTGATGTTGACGTGTAGAACCTGGCCAGTGTAAGCCAAGTTAATGTCTTTGCACATGTGGGATCCATCTGAAGTACCTTTCCAATAGCCCAACTAATGTCGATTTGCCAGATCCAGATTCTCCAACGAAAGCAACGAATTGCCCGGGGTAAATCTGGTGTAATGTTAGGAAATGAACACTTGCCCCGAAAGGCTCGGGCAAGCGTTGGCTAAAATTATCACTCACCGTCAAATTGAAGTTGGTTAGTACTTGGTGGTTTGGTCTGGTTGGATATGCAAAGCTGACGTTTTGGAACTCGATGAGCGGCTTGTTGCTGTCCGCTTCTAGGGTTTGAAGGGGCAACACTGGCTGGTGATAGAGTTGTGCCGCCATTCGCTCGATTCCTTCAATGGCCCGAACAGCAGCAACGCCCTTCGAGATGTCTCGGAGAAGTTAGATGAAATTCAGGCTTTTCTAGTAGAAAGGGAGGCAGACCTGAGCTGTGGGCAAAGTATTGTCCCATTGACTGAGAACCGAAGACTATGGCAACGAATATGATGAAGAACTGCTCCGTAGTGTATTCGAGCTGAGAAAGCAGCTTGCCGCCATACCTTTGCACAATTAGAAAAATGCTGCTGTGATAATACAGGTAGGGCTAAATCTTACCAGAATGCGAAGCCCATGCAAAGAAATTCGATTGACTCGCTCAAGGAGAACCATATCATAGCGCGGAAAACCTGACGATTGGCTGTTCTCCCATGTTCTTCTAAGAGTGAAGAGAATCGCCTTTCGACATAACATTCCATATTCAAGGAGCACACTGTTCTAATGGCCTGGACACATTCTGTGGCAAACGCGGTACAGGCTGCAAAAACCTTACCGCTATCAGACTGAAGTGTATGCTCCATTCGCTCTCGAACATAGCTCGCCACAAAGATGGCTGGTAGAGCGGTTGCGAGGACGACAAGGGCGAACTTCCAACCTGTGATGAAGCCCACGATGATCGTTCCAATGAGGGAGACAAAGACTGTAACAAGCACACCGATGTTGCTGCCTGCAAGGGAATTTATGTCGTCGGGCTGGCTTGCCAATCGGTGCACAACAGTCATCGGGGAGTCTTCCTCGGTATCAAAGTATGCGATTGGGAGATTGACGAGATCTCGGAAGTAAGTCGAGCGAAAGTCCTGGGAGATAGACTGGAACAGTTAGCGGTCAGCCTGCATCCTCAATACAGCCATTTCGAATATGGGAAAAATCACCTCTCCAAGTCCGACACCCACTGAACCAATACCAAAATAGCCAAAAGCAACTACCAGAGCCAAGATGAACCACATCAACCCCCAAAAGTTGCCAGCGGATTTGAGTTGGTGACCGTGTTTTTGGAATGCATCAACAGTCTTGGCGTACAAGACTGATTGAACAGGATACAAGGCACCTGGTATTATTAGCAATTCGCCTCAGGCTTGCAGGAATGTTTCAGTAAGGGCCAAAATACCTCCAACGGCTGCCGAAAAGCCGAGGGCGAAATACAGATGCCAGAACCGCTTCGCTCGCCTTAACACTCCAGCGATAGCTCGGAGCAGGGTTGCAGGCTTATCTGGAGAGCCTATCTCAACTGTTTTCGCAATATTTGACCTCCCCGAGACTGCCTCATTCTTCGCTGTAGACGCTGATATATCGGCTATATCTACGTCTTGCGTCATCTGAGTTGGTGAAACGCCTTTCTCCCAGGCTTGCGAATTCCAGAGTTTCCTATACGCGCCGTCACAGATCTGCATCAGCGCTGAATGCGTCCCTTCTTCAAGAACTGAGCCACGAGAGAGTACAACAATCTTGTCGTAATTTTTGATGGTACTCAATCTGTGGGATATAGCAATGATGGTCCGGTTCTCGCTCGCTGCATCGATGGCTTTCTGGACAAGAACCTCGGAGCTCGTATCCAACGCACTCGTAGCTTCATCCAAAATGAGGATGGAAGGATTCTTGACAATGGCTCTGGCTAAAGCTATTCTCTGCCTCTGGCCACCGGAGAGTTGTGCTCCTTTTTCGCCGAGGTAGGTGTTGTACTTCTGTAAATAGTAAGAACGCAAATCACAGTCGGCAGGTCGTCAAGCTATACTCACATGACTCAGTGCCATAATGAAATCGTGTGCTTGAGCTAGCTTGCATGCTTCAAGGACCATTTTCATTTTTTCGTCATTCGGAAGCGCCTGGTACGAAGTACCCTCAAGTCCTAGAACAACGTTCTCAAAGACGGTATTGCTGAAGAGTTGGGGTTCCTTTTCTCGTGAGCTGAACTTGAATGACCAAATATCGGGTGCAGACTTACCTGCTGGACAAGGCCAATGTTTGACCTCCAAGATCTAACATCGCGTGCACTGATAGATTGGTCGTCGACTGTAATGAGACCTTCGTCTAGCTCGTACCAGCGAAGCAACAGCCCGACGCAAGTGGACTTGCCGCAACCACTCGTTCCTACCAAAGCCGTGCGACTCCCTACTTCAATGTTGAGATTGAACGACTCCAGCACCTTTGACGATGGCCGGGATGGATAGCGGAAGGAAACGTCCTCGAACCTGATCTCTTGTTGGTAATGCTTGCCTCGAATGGCTTCGTTCGGTTCGGATGATGATTCGTATGGCTGTTCAAGGTCGATCATCTGAAATAACTTCTTGGTCGAGGAAATAGTTGACATGAAAAAGCCAAGGTAGGTGGCAAGTTGAGAGAAAGAGTTGAGCCCAATCATGACCGAGAACAGTGTCGTAATAACTTTACCAGGCACATCGACCTCGCCAAAGGCGTACAGACGAATGCCATACCAAAACGCAAGAGCATATGCGGCATACAGCAGAAACATGTAAACTGCAGCCTGAGCTCCAAAAATAGGGGCACGCTTCCACCCAGTTTCCTTAATCGTGCTCAGCAGATCGTTGTACTTACTCTTCAACTGATCAGCTGCATCGAGGGATCTGACGACCCGTATTGAGCCGAATACTTCGTCGGCGAGGGTGGTGGCGTCCGCTTTCAAGTCGTTGATCTTCAATGTCAGCTTCTCGTCATAGGTACTCGTAATCCCAAGGAAGATTACGGCGGCCGGAACGACTGTCAGGACTGCCAAGGAGAGCTTCCAAACAGACGTAATCGCCACAATAAAAGCGGCGAGAACTGTGAAAGCATGCTGTACGGTCATGCCAAACTTGTCTGACAAGCCGGACCTGATGGCATCGGCATGCATGGATAATGCTTGGTGCACCTCTCCAGACCCAAGCATGGTATCGTGAAAGGCGATGGGCTGCCGCAGAACAGCGCGAAGATAGCGTGTCTGGAGTCTGGACGTAAGGTTTGTAGAGATGATGGAAAACAAAACCATAGATACGTAGGTCAGAATGGCCTTGGCGACGAAGAAATATACGAAGTAGACGCTGGGGATTACGGCCGGTCAGGAATGCAGAAAGAATCATGTAGAGAATGAACATACCTGAAATGATTGACATGGGACTGAAAACCGTGGCTGTCAAGCTCCCCAGTTGCAAAACTGGTGAATATTGAAACAAAATTTCCAAACACCAGCGTCATCAAGGGTAAGATGGTACCCGAGGCAGCTGAGCAAATGACGCCGAATGCGTAGCAAAGCTGTTCTGTCTTGGACGCGAAGCTGAATACCTGGAGATGGACCATGTTAGACGTTTTAAAAAGTCAAGGATACCGGACAAGTTACCCGAAGAATTGGAGAGCCTTTAGACTGTTGGCTCTGCATCGCTGGGCTCTCTCGACAATTAACAGTGTTGTTCGGGCTGTGGGGTGTTAACGAGTCCATGGCTATCTCTGCCGTTGAAGTAGAGTAACTGGACGTGGTTCTTTCCATGCCGACGGAAACAAAGATGTTTGAGGTGAAATGGTATAAAATATCTCGCCGAGCGTGATTGTGAAGGGCATTTGTTCGCCTTCATTACGCCGTTATATATAAGTTGGTTGTATCTGCTTACTGTACCTCTCCTCAAGACTAATAATAGCTGTGCCCTACGAATTGGTCATTGCCGATCGGCATGGACGGCTTCTGCGTCCCGACCCAAGATGACCTGGTTTGCCAGAGCCGGAGCCGCAACGGGGATAGTAAGGGAACTGAAGCGCCGGGGGATGAGAGCCCTTACGGCCGCCACCCTGCGCAGGCTCTATATCCGATCCTAGCCAATTAGATTCAAGCCGATCGGTGACGCTAATCACCCTCTGTCGGCGTTGTTGGAAACTGCGGTCTCTGCCCGAGCCCTTGGACGAGAAAGGGTGCTCATCTTCTATTAACTACGCGAAAAGCCACCTGTTCTACTGCGGCACCGATCCGGCCAAGCCTCGCCGTCACTCCCGCCGTAGCCCTTCTATATCTAGGCAGCTAGGTCTGCGGCGTTGCTAAGCCCATTGACCCGTGGAACAGAGGCATAACTCTCAAGAAGTGTAACCATTTTCTCCACCAACCCTTTATACTCGACATCCGCCGCTATAAATGGATCAAAGCGACACCGTTGAAATTCCATATCGCGATCGAGAGCAGGGCGGAGCAGATCAAGGGCCGTGTGCCCATGCTGGTCTCTGAGATGGCGGTCGACACCCAAGTCCAACAGACGCCTGAGTGCTCTTGGCGTAACCTTCAGGTAACGAGGAAATTCTGGTTCATCTGGCGCGAAGTCGCTCATTTCCAACGAAGCGGTTTTAGCCATGAAATGATGTAGGACTGTTCGGCCCTCCTGGCAAGTATTGTTGATGTCGAGTTGGCTATAGCGCAACATGAGTTCCAACGTTTCAGTGCTCGCGGCCCAGTGTGGGAAGAAGAGCGTGTTTGCAGCGCAATGAAGTGGTCTTCGGCCCTGGTGGTTGCAAAGGTCGGCATCGCAGCCCATTTGGAATGCGACTTCGAGCCTCGACGTTGTGCCCCGAAGCTCGCGCCAATAACCACCGCCGCCGAACCAATTACCATTGGTGAGACAGCACAGGATATTACATCCCTCTCCGTTAGCTGCATTGATGTCTACTGAGCAATCGTGGACCACGAGCTGCATCGCATGTCGAAACTTGCGCTGGTTTTGAAACAAGCAGGCAGCTTCCAGCAGCTTCCAGTCGTCGTCAACGCGAGCGTGCCACTCAACAACAAAGGTGCGGGCGAGCTTCAGCTTGCCGCACCACACCGCCGAGGCGAGGGCATCCTGGGAGTTCACGTCCCACCCGCAATCTTCAACCAGGAAGCGGCATGCTTCCTCGTTTCCAAGCCTTGCAGCGCGGCATAGAATGTCGCTGTCCTTGTTGTCTGCCTGCTCTCTCAGCCACTTTCCACAGCGCCCCGTCGCCGCCATGCGCTGCAAGAGATCTTGTCCACACTCGTCCAGCGCATGCTCAAATGAAGTAGAGCCCTGCTTATCTTGAGCCAGTGCGTCCGCACCAGCGTCAAGGAGTAGGTTGGCGATGTTCTCCCACCCCCAACAACATGCTTCATGAAGCGGCGTCCTTCCCCAATTACGTCCCCATGACCTCCCAAGATCACTCCCAAGCTCGAGGCCGCTCATCTGTCTTTGCTCAAGACACCAATTCGCCAGGTTGTACAGATCCAAGACACAGGCCATGTGCAAAAGTGACATTGGAGCATCGTCGTCGTCCGAACAGCCCGACCTCCATGATCGGTACCAACATTCTCGTGTTTTAGAACCTGTCCCAAAGAAGTCTCCATTCTCTTGGATGATCTGAGACACCTCGTCTAGCTCTCTGAAGTGAAGATGCCAGTGGTAAACAGCATAATGCGCCAGGGGATGCTTCGTCAAAACTTCTGTCACGACCCAACTACGCCATGACGGGAGACCACATCTATATGACTTGATATTGGATAGATATCCAATCAATGCATTCGTGAAAGATACTTGGAGATGCTGCTTTGCGAGATTGCCGTGTCTTTTTAAGCCAAATATCTGATTCGACTTGGTGAGATAATCCTTGGCACTTTGGTGACCAATAGTCACTTCAAGTGACCAATAGTTCAAAACCTTGCTTCCAGCGTCTTCTTTTTCAAGAGGTTCATTATTCCGGGAATGCTGCTCAGGTTCAGACTCAGGCCCAGGCTCAGGCTCGCGTTCAGACTCGGACTCGGTCTCTGAATCAGAATCTGGCTCAGGCTCAAACTCAAGCTCATCATGAACTCTCGGAGTCCACCAAACTCCGTTCCAAGTAATTTGAAGAAGGGGCCCGCACGATTGGATCAAAGACAAACACACCTCCTCGCGACTGGAGAACTCAGTGCCCTCCACATGGATTGCTTCGCATAGCTCTGGGACTCTCAGTGGACGCGTGGCGACCAAAATCCAGCTGAGCATCTTCAGAACGACAGCTATCTTTTCTGGTTCGATCTGGGAGAGGATTCGTTCATAGAATCCGTCGAGCCCCCGTGGGAGTATCTCCAACGACGCTTCGATTTCCTTCCAACCCTTCTTCTCTAGGTCTTGTGCCATCAAGCTGACCCAGAGAAACGAGCCTGCGCATTGTTCCTGAAATCTCTCCTCAATATGGCGACGCAGCCCAAAACCAAGCCCCTTCTTTTGAGCCAGTTCGAGCACCCGTTGGGATATGAAACGTTGGACATCTTCTTTTCCAGCTGCCATCATATCCATCTTAATTTTGCGGAACGATAAAAGTGATTCTGGTATGCGCTCTGGATTTCTCCTGCTGAGGCAGACCAGTTTCAACTTCGTTGTCGAGGTCCTGGGACCCTTGTTGAGCATTTCGAAGTTTCGTAGAAGACTCAGAAGGGAGCTCTGCTCGCATTCGTCTATTGCATCAATGATACAATAGACAGTGCGGTCTTTGAGCTTATCCAGCATTTCCACAAACAATCTCCACAAGATGTCCAAAGAGTTGACATCAAATAGACTATGAGAATCTGCCCTCCACTGGGGCATGATGGTGCTCATTAGGTCTGCTTGATAAGAGACCAACTGATATACTAGTCCTCGCAGAATTGTTGTGGAAGTATTTCGAGCCTCATCTTTGCTGTCGCAGAAGAAGAATAGGACTATATTCGTGGGCTGTTCCCCGACCACACGTTGGAAGTACCTCGAAAGATAGATGGACATGTACGTCTTGCCCATGCCAGGCGGCGCGGATATCCACAAAAGGTGAGGGGGACCTTGATCCCAAGTCTCGAATGCCTCAGTTGATATGATCCATTCGCAAGTTCCGTCACAGACCTCCCCTTTAGCTTGGATAATGTCGTCGCGGTCTCGGCTTGCATCAGTGACAAACAATGCCCACAGACATCGGTTCTCGTTGCGGTCAACCGTATTTAGCGCCTTTAAGGCATCGACTTTCGTTCGTTTTCGCGGCCAGACGATATTCCATCTCCCATATTCATTGATGTGAGCTGCTAGCAAGTACATCAGTAACTCTCACGCGTTTAGGGACAATTCTAATGCTTACCGAGCGCTCGCTTTTCCACGGCGGACATAAGTGCGGGACTCGCTCTCGAGCGGCTTTGAGGGGCGCCGTAGTATTTCGCTATTGGGCGAAGGGCTGGTAACAAGTCAAAGGCAAAGTTGAGGCCCTTAGTTCCGAGGTAGTTAGAGGAAGATGGGAACACGAGGATTTTCTAGACACTACAGTTTGCAGCTCCGCCACGCCATAGCCTCATTGGCCACGTGACGTGCATGCGCAGTGACATTATAACGGCCCTGGATGGAAATGGAGTTGTTATGAAATTGGGAGCAGTTAGTCTACTCCTCGGGATGTTATTCCTTCCGAAGCATGAGATAGACTTACTTAAACTTTCCGAGAGAACTACATCCTATCAGTCATAGATTAGGGCAGCAAGGCAATTTCACCGGAGTCACGAGAAAGTTCTCATTGTGGTCGACGGGCTTCTGGCGGGGCCATCAAGCCATCTGTCTTGAGTCGTCCAACAACCCCTTTACACAAACGCTTGACAGAACTACACAAGTCCAGCTTGTTTATGCGTTGAGGCTCAGAAGTAGTGACCAAAAGTAATGGTCCGGTCTGCTAGGGATTCACTCTTGTAAAGCACACTTGCAATGGCACACAGCATCGAATGCAATTGGTCCGCGGACCGTTGAATGGATGGAAGAGTGTAAGAGCTCGCAAGCCCGTCTACACTCTGATGGACTTTGCATCTCTCGTGCACGAGAGCCACATTCGGCAGTGCCCTGAATATTGGGGGCAGAGTGCCTCCAGAACAGATGCTTGTTGTTCATTAATTACTGTCCAGTTTAGCACCGCCCATCATTCAATGTTATAATGGAGAGTAGAATTTGCAAAGCAATCAACTGCCAAGAAGAATGCAGTCTAACTTGACGAGGCTGCTTTTCAAATGAGAGCCACGCTCACTTGCCTACCTACATCCACAATCACGACCTCATAACCTTCTCAAGTCTTTCTCCCATATGGATCAGTCCACCAGCTCAAGCAGCATGGCTTCTAGGTACTGCTTCTGATCAGCGATAAAGTCTCTCATTGCGGCTGTGTCAAATTGGCGCTTAGAGCGTTCGCGGTCCCGCATCTTCTTCAGCTCGTTGCGAATGCGCTCTTCAAGCACCTCAAAGCGGTACTGCGAGTATTGACCGTAGAGTTCAGGAAGATTGCTGATTGGGCGGGGGCCTGTCAGTACAATCTCATCCTTCACCAAGACCGACTTGGGGCGAAACGCCGTAACCATGCTGATTCGTTCCCGCCCGCCCAGAGCCTTCAGAGCCTGATGTTCTATATACCGACCTTGCATTACAACCGCGGTTCCCTATACCGTTAGTGAAATTCCTCTTACAAACGGGGTATTGCGGGTCATGCATACCATGGTAGGGCCCCGAACCTTCATGACTTCGCCCGATCCAGTGCGCATGGCGGTCTCGCCCCCAACCATGCCAGTGCAGTCCGAGAGCATAGTGACACAAACAAATGGATAGCTGTCTCTATGCCACGCAAATGCAGACATGTCGTCACTCTTGCTGTAGTTGCCGTCCTTGTTCTGTACGATCTCGGTGCTTGTGGCGTTGATGGAGATGTTGATATGGCCAACCTCAAAGTCGAGGGCTGGAACAAGGTCGACTCCGGCAATCTTGGAAACCGCATTCAGCACTTCGGGGCTGTGCCAGGCATCGAAGATGAATGGAGCAAGACTTGCAGAGGTTAGCAGAGATAAGTTTAGAAGAAGAACTGCACCCACGCAGGCCCAAAACCTCTGATCATGTTCTTGGCGAAGTCAGAAGTGTACTGGCAACTCTCCAGCACAGGCTGGCTGAAGAGCTCGTGTCTCATTTGCTGCACAGCTTCTGCAGTGAAGAGAGAAAATGGGGCTGACGCCGCTGTGGTAGAGATTCCAGCACCCTCAAGACCGATTTCCTTCATTGTGTAAATCCTCTCGGGCTCGGCAATGTTCAGGTGCTTTGAGGCATCAAATGTGGACTTTTCGACTTTGGATGCATCATCGATGAGGTACTGAGGCAGCTTCTCAGTTGGTCGAGTTGCCCTCTTCAGCTTGGGGCCAACAACAGCAGGCGCCGCCATGGGCGTCGTCATTGGCGCGGGAATGGGCGACAATACAGAAGTCATTTTCTGAGGATTCTGGGAGAAATGGGAACTTGGGAAACGGGCTTATGAGTCTCTGTGGACGGGGTCTGAGGTTGCAACTACTGCTAATGGTAGGTAGACTTGGTTGATCGCGAGCAGTGCAAAGGGCCCTTATATAACTTATACCACAGTTCCCTCCCAGCAGTCACAGTTTGCGGGGGCGGGACTTGCTCACTCTAGGATCCACGCTATCTATCCCCCGCGATCGAAGATAGGCTGGGGCCTATCTCTAAGGGGGCATGTGGTGCTTCGAGATAGGATACAAATCCCATGACCATCAGCCATCCATTACCTCACTTTCGCTAACTGGATCTGGGAAACCGGATGCGAAGTCGGCTGCAGGATTGGTAATAGGCATCATCATAGTAAGCTGGAAGCATCGAATTATGATACCCCGATGCTTCATCGACGTGAATTCTCTGTTCCGCTGCGTATCTGGCGAGACTTGATTTGACAAGAAGGATCAAATCCGTGGGTGAAGGTGCGTGAGAATGCAACCAGCTCTACGGGTTTGGTGTATGGTCGATTGATCACATGGACATTCATGCGAGAGTTGTCAAGTGTTTCCCATATCTGGAATGGAGAGTCCGCCACCCAAAACAAAAATGAAGTTTCAAATGATAAGAGAAACTCGATCGTGGTTTGGTGGCGCCGCGAAGAGTCCTTTTGACCCTCCAAAGCGCGAAAGCAGGGATCGGAAGAGATCCCGATCTCGACACGAGCACTCTGGCCAATCATTGACTTGTCAAGTCATTCCCGACCACCCTGTTTGGGATTGTATCAGCCGCCAACCAGATTGCCGAGAGACAAGCCACCTGAATGGGATATGGTGTGAGATAGTGACCATCGGCTGGCGTGAACTGCCGAACTAGCGCGTAGGCATACCGAGTTAGGAGAAGGGAGCCGGCTAGAGAATTATCGCCAGGGACAAACCGAATGGAACCTACAGAACTGAGAGCAGATAAGAGTGTTCCATCCGGACCTTTGAAGATGATAGAAACGTAGTGAATGATAGTAACTGTTCGAATTGGTATTCCTGCCGAGTAGAAAAAGTACCACTCGGAGTCAAAAAGGATGAAATCGGTTCTCCCTATCAGCTTTTTGTATAGTCGTGCACGCGTGAAGATGGGTCATGGAAAAAGAGATCTCTGAATACCGAAATGTCTCTAAACCAAATGAGCCCCCAAAGGTGTCGAAATATGAGTATTTCACCCAAGTGTCAAAGACGAACATCCCTGACACAAAATGAGAATGACAGAATTCCAGTGTGTCGACTTGAGGGGTTCAGGAGTGATTCCCGTTACCACGACAAACCTAGGTAGGATAGGAGGCTACGAAGACAAAGATACTCCATCCATTCTGCGCGTGAAGACTACCAATAGCGAGGCCCTCAAAGTTGCTCCTCAAAATGCCTTTGAATGGGGTTTTGCGGGGTGACTCGACAGGTACAGCAAAACCGGTCGCCACTCAAGGCGAAGGTAACCGGCAGATCGGGCTCCATCCAGCCGGCCAAAGTTATGACTTGGTTAGATTCGAGGGACGAATCAAACAGGAGCCTCTTCTTGTCGTCATATTCCAAGTGCCGCTCGGTTGGGGAAGGTCAAAGCCGAGCATGGGTGTGGTGGCTCTCATTGATATTTCCTCATTTGGGTAGCGTCACAATAGCGGTTCTCCTCAAGATCCATTCAACTCCTTTTGCACCATCCAGACAAACCCGTCATCAAATCGTTCTCCCCGCACTCCATCTCCAGGTGACCGCTGGGACGTACCGGCTAGTGACTGATGCAGCGGGTTTGCTGGTGGAGGAGCTCGGGATGTGGCTCCGATGGGGGTTTCTCATTGACATGACCAGATTGGGATTCAAGACTGAGAGTTCAAGAATGTTTATTTTCTCTTCAACCCCCTTCAGAATGTCTTCAAACCACTTTGAACTCTCCATCACACTCTTGAACCGAACAATTGTCTACAATGTTTGACGTCGTCGTCGTCGGTGCCGGCCTCAGTGGCCTCCAGGCTGCTTATTCTGCCCAGCAAGCAGGTCTCTCCGTCGTTGTCGTCGAAGCCAGAAACCGCGTCGGCGGAAAGACGTGGAGTGTTCCTCTCGCGTCTGGCCGAGGTTGCGCTGATCTCGGTGCCGCCTGGATCAATGATATCACACAGAAGCGGGTTGCCGCCTACGCTCACCAGTTCAATTTGAACACCGTGAAGCAGCGCTTGGAGGGAACGGCCGTGATGCAAGTCTCAAAGGACAACCGCATTGAGTATCCTTTTGGCATTACACCCGAAGTAAGTCAACCATGTTCTCTTCTCTTAGGAAATGAACGTCCAAGCACTAACAACCGCTTGCAGTTTTCCCGTGAGGAAAAGGCCAACCTCGAAAAGATTCGCGACCACATCCAAGCGGCGTCCCTTACCGCCGGGCCTCCCCTTGTCGAGGATGATCAAATCTCCCTCGACCAATACGTTCGTAACCTCGGTGCATTGCCCAAGACGGTGCAGATGGTCAATCTCTGGGCGAGAGTGATGCACGGACTGGAGTCAACTCAAGAGTCGGCTGCGTGGTTTATCGACTACTGCCGTCGCAACCGAGGCCTCTTTTCCATTCGCGCAGATGACCAGACTGGCGGCAATTACTTGCGCCTGCACGATGGTGAGTAAAGATCTGCAGTCAATCATACCTGTTGTCCATTTACTGACGACGTCGCTACCCAGGCGCCCAATCAATTGCAAATAATATCGCAAACCTCGTCGGGAGCAGCAACATCCACCTCTCCGAGCCCGTCGCTTCCATCGAGAACCACAAGACACACACAGTCGTCATCACCACGACCGGCAGAAGATTTACTGCAAAGAAGTGCATCGTCTCCTTGCCAAGCGCCATGTACAAGACGTTGAACTTTACACCTGCGCTCCCCGCTCCGGTGCGCGAGGTTTCCGACTCTTCCAAGCTGGGCCATTACAACAAAGCCATCGTCTGCTACGACAAGCCCTGGTGGAGAGATCTTGGCTTCAATGGCTTCTTTATGAGCTACGAAGGCCCCATCACTTTGGGTCGGGACACGTCCGTCGATGCAAAGCGCATGTACTCGCTCACATGCTTCGTCAATGGTGACAGTGGTGAAGCATGGGGCAAGCTGTACTCTCACGAGCGTCGACGCGTTGTGCTTGAACAGATCGCCGCAGTCTTCAACGTAGGCGCCGACTCGGAAGCCTTTCGCCCGATCGAAGTATTTGAGCAGATTTGGAAACACGAACCGTTCAGCCAAGGGGCGCTGGCTCCCATTCAAGAGCTTGGGCACTACACCAAGTATGCGTCAGTGTATGGCAAGCCTGTCGGAAACATTCACTTTGTTGGCACCGAGTTTTCCAATGAATGGAAGGGTTATATGGAGGGCGCGCTTTGCTCTGGCGAAGAGGGTGCTAAGGAGGTGGTTGAGTCGCTGCAGACCACTCCCACGGCAAGGTTGTGATAGACGTGTTGGGGGGATTACGTCAGTAACAGGCACTCTTTAGATGGTTGCAGCAAGAAATCAAAAATGCTTATATGATTCATTCTATCTGGTGAGTAATAATTACATCACAAACACTTGTGGCTCAGGAAGCAGGGCCGGCCAGTCGTCGTTGGACTTGCGGGACCATATCGTCTTGAGCAGGTCCAGGGCTCTCAAAATGTTGCCAAACCCATTGCGCTGGTGCTGTCTCCGAAGGAATTTCTCAAAGATCCTCTGGTGCTCCGATGTGCAACTCTCTAGCGCTGCGATGAAGACGGGCCATACCAGTACGTGTTCCCCCAACGACCCTTCGGTGAAGGATTGAACCGTGGCAATGAAATGGTCCAACACGCGTTTTGATGCCGTGCCCGAGCCCCCTGCTAGTACACGGTCGAGGTAGATGTCAAAGGCCTGTTGTCTCAGATTGGCGAGGACTTTAAAGGTTGGCGATTGTGTAGGATGTAGTTGATCGTAGTAGTGAAGGCAATCGAAGCTGTCTTGGGCGTGATAGATGATGGCATGCAGGCCAGCATCTTGGCTTAAGAGCGGAGCAGCGTAGACACGCATTCTTGAAACACAGGTCAGTAGCCAATCTTGGTCTGAGTTTCATCGCCAGGCAGCATTAGACTTACTTTCGTATTTGCCTGAGCACGAATTGGGCGGCTTCGCTCCCATCAAGCAATGCGCTCTCGCCGCCAACAGCGGTGAGTGCAGATTCTAGCATCTGGAATATTATGGGAAAGTCGGAGCATCCGTTGATCATGACAGCCACCAGCAATGTGGCTAACGCCATAATAACGGCTTGTTTGGTCTTCTGGTCGCAATCGACCAGGTCTCGTCTCTGCTGCAATTCTCGAATTGCTCGTACGTAGAGATGTTGAGGATCCGCGACGCTTTGGCTTGCCTCTCTGCTCGACAGATGGAATGCCGATGCTGAGAGAACGGCGCTCATGATGAGGTCATCTGTGCAAGCCATGGGAAGAATAAGGTGACGCCAGCCGTTGTGGTCATCGTCCATGACGACCATTTCCGGGGCGATGTTGTTGGAGACTACCACAGTGGGGGTTTAGAGTGATATCACTGCTGGGGGTGATGTAGGGGGGCTTACAGTATGTGAGGAGGAACTCCTTCCATGGCTCCAGCTGAACGAGGGATGCTCTGGGCGACACAGCGGCGACGGAGGCGGCAGTGCATCTTTCTTGGGCCATATCTTCGACAATGTTCCGAATCTCGTCGTCGATGGCGCTTTTGGGACTGGAAGAATTGGAGCCTTGAGGACTGGGGATCAGGGACGAGCAAGCAGTGCATTCGAAGACATCTTGACTCTTGGTGGCCGGGACAGGCTCAGCTTGAGCGTCGCCGAGTTCACCGCCATGAGCTACCCCTTCAATTGGACCTTTCGACCCGACATGAAAGGAGAAACAGCTTCCATGACTTGTTTGAGCCGACAAAGCTTTCTTTTTTCTGTTGATAGCCCTGCCTTGCCGAGGAAGGCCATCGCGAAATCGGAATTTGGCTTCAAAACCGCTGCATTCTAACCCTCTCACGGTGCACTTGTTGCACTCGGGTTTTGTGCCATCGCAATCAATGCGACGCTGCGAGCATTCATAGCAGCCTATTGACAAGTTAGTACAATGTCTTCCAAGCCCTGTTCATCCATGCCATTGTATGTTGTACCCACCTTTGACCTTGGGAACATATGGACGCTTTCGACGAGGCATAGTGCGTCACATAGAGCATCCATGTCGAATTGGAACAGCCCCGCAGCTCTTCGTTAGAGCTATGTCCAGTGACAGAAAGGTGAGGAAATTGAAAAACGAGGTTCTTCGCTTGAGGCCTTTGACTACTCCGCGCAATGCCATCGACATCGGCCATCTTACCCCGCACGATAAGTCACCAGACTCGCTGCCTCAACCTAAGCGTTGCTCATGATAGCCGTGCTATTCCAGAAGAGGGAATTTTAATCAGAGTACGGATACCACGCTCATCGCTCAGCCGGCATGTTTATTCATCGTTGACAGTCGGCTTCAAAGTTGGAAAGGATCTATATAAAAGGTGGTTTCCTTTCAAACGCTCTCTTACACCTCCAGATATGCCCCTCCAAGCAAGATCTTTTCCTTTTGTCCCTTGGTTAAGTTTGTTCTCTTCTGTGGCTTCTTGAAGCGTCCGTTATCGGCTCGGAGTTGACCTTCCTTATTCACAGCCCACAACCGAGCGCTTCCAGAAGCCACGTATTTATCGCGGCCGAGTAATGTTCTTTCCCATTTTTCTTCTTTCTCTGGTCGATGCGTGTTTTTTTCTTTGCATCTCCCACTCGATTGAATGCTCTTCGTGCTATCCTACTTCGCCTAGTTCAAGTTCATATTTGCCGAGTGCAAGTATGTAGGCTGAATGGAGTCATATACCTGCTTTTCAAGGAACGCTGATCATATGTTGGTAATAAATGGACTCAAATGTAATACCGGCGTGAAAGAGGGTCACGATGTCGGGGACGCCGGTGCCGAAATCTTCCATGACTCTTTTGGAACAAGCGCCATATCATCTCTCAGAGAGAGTATGACCTATCATGAATAGGCTCGATAGACGGCCTTCCAGATCAACATGTGACCTCAAAAGGGCCGATGCAGGGTTCGCTTCTTCGTAAAGGGCACCGGCACCTGGAATGCGGGGGAGCTCACGCGTTATTACGACCGATCGACAAGACCCGGAATGCGCACCAATGGTGTTTCTCAATCCATCCTGGCTCTGGTCCATCCTGGTCAACCTCGGTCTCCCCAGAATCTGACGTTTCGCGGAAGGTATCCCTCCGCACATCAGTCATGCTCAAATAGACTCGCGAGCGTCTTGCTCTCGGGTGATTCGGAGCCGATGCTTGGGCTTCTCATTTTGTCGTCGTATAGTCTTGGCAAAAATGTGAGGGGAGAACTATCGTCTATAAAAGCAGTGTAGACTTCGCATGAGCATGTCGTGTTGTTGTGGTGCATCATCCTAACAACACTCCTCGGCATTCCAAACATGGTTTCGGTCCTTTCTCTTGTCGCGATTGCGTTCTACGCAGTGTCGTGCACCAAGGCATCGCCAACCAGGCACGCCACCAAGCGGGCCTGGCCAAACGGCCCTTTCCACACCGAGGGCGAGAAGATTCTTGACAATTCAGGGAACTCGATCAAATACGCCGGAGTAAACTGGCCAGGTCATGGCGAAGCAATGGTACCAGAAGGTCTCCAGTACCAGTCAATCTCCAAGGTCGTCTCCGACATGAAGAGCATTGGTATCAACGTCATTCGATTGACGTACGCGATCGAGATGATTGACCAGATTTACGAGAACGGTGGCGACGATGTTTCTCTGGAAACTGCCTTTACAGAGGCACTGGGCTCAACCAACGGCACCAAGGTGTTGAACCAAGTGCTTGCAAACAACCCATCGTTTACCGCGGACACAACTCGGCTTGAGGTGAGTACAATTCGGACCTTATCAATGGCTTAAGCCAGTTGGCTAAACTCTACAAAGGTCTTTGACGCTGTTGCAGCGGAGTGTGCAAGCCAGGAAATCTACGTCCATCTAGATAACCACATGTCCTCGGGTGCATGGTGCTGTTCAGCCACTGACGGCAACGCCTGGTTCGGTGACCAATACTTCTCCGTTGCCAACTGGACTAGGGGACTTGCCTATATGGCCAATCACGTAAGAATGCCTCTTCGATTCAAGCTCGCCTTAATATTAACCCAGGCAGGGAAAATCTTGGCCAAACATGATGTCCATGTCTCTACGTAATGAGCTGCGACAGGCCACTGGTAGCGGATCCGGTTCTGCCGCTTCCTACGACTGGCAGACATGGTATCACTACATCAAGCAAGCAACTGAGGCAATCAACAGCGCAAATTCCGATACGCTCATTTTTCTCTCTGGCCTGAATTACGACACGACTCTCGCACCCGTTGTGCGAGGTACAGCTCTCACCCCAGGAACAGAAGTGTTCAATCTCGACGACTTTTCGGGATACGCAGACAAGCTTGTCTTGGAACTGCACAACTACGCCACCTCTTCAACCAGCTGCAGTTCTCTTAAATCAGACTTGTACGGGAAGGGATTCCAGGCCATGAACGCATCTGACTCGACCACCAAGAATGTCTTTCCGGTGTTGATGACAGAGTGGGGATTCCTCATGACGGACAGCACCTGGAAGGGTGTCTACAATACTTGCCTGGCTGAGTTTCTCCCTGAAGGGAGCGCTGGCTTTATGCTTTGGGTGCTTGTTGGCAGCTACTACATCAGATCAGGAACCCAGGATTTCGAAGAAACATGGGGCTTGTTGAGCCACGACTGGTCTGGGTGGCGGAACGAGGATTTTGTCCAACAGTCGTTTGCACCTATGATTGAAGCTACACTTTCTTAGTAGATCTATAGTTGCAATTCGTAATATCTTAAGGACGCTTGTACCACGTAGAGAAGTCACGGTTTCGTCTCTGTACTCTGAACGGTTGTCAAAATAGATCAAGCATAGCTCATCCTCAATTCAACAGCAATACCTTAACCCCATGTAAGTAACATCATGTATAGCTGTTACTCAAGCTTTCGCCCATACACTACTCGTTGACGATAGAAGGTATGGAACCTTCCAGAGCGGATTTCGCGGCGGAGTTGAGCACAGTACAAAGTCACTTCTTCCTTTGACCAGCCGAGAACCATATTAGCCATGAACAAGACGTAGCCCTCATAGTCCTGCTCAAGAGCTGCTTGAGCAAATTGACCGATTTCTTTGAGCTTCTGGTCTTTTGCCCATCCACCAATTGGAGCCTGCAGATTTTGGTTCAAAAAACTGTGAGAGGCATTTATCACGGGTATTCAGTCGTACCTTTAGGTTCCACGTCTGGATGTCTACAAAGCCGGCTTCTTCCATGCCTTTGCGTTGCAGCTCGTCCTTCAACACAGTAAAGGGGCGGTTGATTTTCTTTCCGCCTTCAATGAAGAACTTGCCCCATTCGTTAATAGCACACGTTTCGGTCACACTGCCATCGTCGCTCTCCATCATGGGTGAGGCTTCGTAGCTTTCGACCCAGCCACCCGGCTTGCAAACGGCGAAGGCTTCTTTGAAGAGCAAAGACCAATCGCTAATGCTTCCGAACAGGTATCGCATATGAATAAAATCAAAGGAATCTGGCTTAAAGGTCCATTCTTGCGTGCAGTCCTCGATTTCGCTGAGACTGTTAATTTTTGACTCGCTCGGACGGGTGCGAGACGTACAATGTGACGTTGGCAGGGACCCAAGTTGGCTGAATGGGAGACAAGTCTGTCCCGACGACCTCGACGCTGGGATGCTGATCGGCAAAGTCACTACATGGAGCAGTTAGCAATCTCAGACGGAGGCAAATTGCAGGTTTTTTAACATGGCCCAGATCCCTATTCATCAAAATCAGATTCGCAATTCAACTTTATATTCGAGAATGAGCAATTACCGGTCCCTGTTCCAACGTCCAGCACTTTCTGCACACACATTAGCGGCATGTACTTGAGAATAATGGCCAAGTCAAACCTCAATATCATCCTCTAGTGGCGCAAGAAATAGCTTTCCCTCGAGTGATAAAGATAGGAGATGATGACTATTGCCGTTAGCTCAACCATGCCTTCTTAAGGCCCCCATACTTACTTGATGTCCATTGACTCGTTATGGTGCTCATCGTTAGGAGTCCTGTGTCACGCATGTTGGCATTCTCAGGCCAAGTTGGTGGTCGTGCAGCAACACTCTACCAATACTGAGCATCCCCTCGCTCGGAATGATATGTTCTTCCATGGATAGTCCTATATCGAAGAATGCTGGACGTGATTGATGCAGTTGAACTGACTGCGTCCTCACCAAGAGTAGAGTCATTGTCCTCACCAGGAGGAGCGTCCTAAGGCCGATGTTAGTGATCTCGCTTTCTCCTTTAATTCAGTCCTCAGTCTCAAAACAGACCTCCGCCAGTTGGGCCCAATGATCGGCTGAGTGCAAGTTGACGGCGTCGTTGCTAGTTTGGGGGCGAGGGGAACGAGAAGGCGACTTTTGGGGCTCACCGAGCGGGGTTTTCGGCGAAGTAGGCGCTGAATCCATTGTCAACAGTCGTTGACTCTCTCCTTAACATGAGGGTACGTACACGACATCCTCAGGCTCAAGTCGTGGGTCTTGCGGGTGCAGTTGCTCACTCCAAGTCCAGTTCCCAGTTGAAAGGAAAAGAAAGCAAAGCCACGTTCACCGATGAAACGAGTAGAAAAGGCTCATTCGACAGCTAACTACTCAAATCCGAGTGGGGTGGTGAAGTCGAATTCGCCATCCCTGCCCTCGAACCCTTGCAAAATCTATGCAGGTCGATGTGACGACCCAACTTCACCCTAGGTCACTGCATGCCACGTTACTGGAGCCAATAGCAGGGTAATGTCTAGTACCAACGGCGCCGATCTTCTTCCCATTTCCCTTATTTTGTTCTCAGATACGAACACCTCGGTGCCTATGTTAGAAAGTGGGAGCAACCTCCACAAACGGAGGAACCATTTATAGGAGTAATTCAAGGGACTTCACATTGCATGCAGGAAAAGGGCCTGTGAAAAGAGGGGGCTTCAGTACTGAGATATTCATTTCGAATCTCAAAATGGACGCATCCAGATTGTTTGCACCATCGTGACGGAGATGTTTGATCAACCTTCGTTTACCAGATAGACACACGTTCTCATGCCGATCTTTGCGCAAGGAGCCAAACTACAAGACTTGCTAACCGAGCGTGCATGACAAACCCAATTCCAAAAAACAAATAAATGCTCAACACTCGCCTATGTGGCAGTTTCGTCCGTATCTTCCCATTCATCGTCGTCGGCGTCATAGTCGTCCTGAGACGACTCTAGAGCTGGCGTAGGCTGATCATCCTTTGTTACGGGGGTCGGCCCACGTATCGGGTTGAAGCAACAGGCCCAATCGACAGTTGGCTGTTCAACGCCGCTCCCTGGGTCCGAGAAATTCCATTTGGGAACCTCCGACTTTGGCGCCGGTGGACCGACGTTGAAGCTGGTGCTTGTGAAGGCAGAGGAGCTAAAAGTAAAAGGTTTGGGGCTGGGAGTGGCCATAACTTTTGGTTCACTCTGACTCTTAGGGGATGTAGTCCGAGTGAGAATTGGCAACTCCGCAGAAAGTGGCTTGGATGTTTTTTCACTTGTCGGTGTTGCGATGACTCGTCGAGGGCGCACTGGGGGTTGGAATTTTGGTACTAAGCCAGGCTTCGATGCTGCCAATTCAGCCGACGAAACGTCCGGCAGCTTGACGGGTATACGTCTTCCACGCGCATTTTTCACAAGAATTCTTTTCTTGAAAATGTCTCGAGGCTGTCGACTCATAGATGGAACAGGTCTGGATACGACAGGCTCGTCATGCCCAGTCTGCATCCCGATTGAGCGTGTTGAAGGACGAGGGGGCGGATCAGGGTTTGTACTCTCGAGAGATTCTCGCAGAACCTCTTGGAGCTGATCCATCAAAGTACGGTGCTTTTCCTGGAAAATTTCTCGGGAAATAGGGCCCCTTTTGTCACTGCGGTTCCCAGATCATTGATAACAGTAGGATCACCGACACAAACGGGTGTGGTGCTGGACGCTACCAGCTTAACACCATCTGATAGCATGAGTGGTGGGTTCTTCGACTCCACGGGAGCTTGAGAGGCTGGCCCAGGCCCTGTTGGAAATTGAAACTTCCACTGATCAATGCAGCGCGAGATCAAAGGACGTAGCTCACACTCAGCCCACATGTGAGCATTCTCAAGGATGGCTTCAAACTTGATGATATCGAAGGCCATCGCCATGTTGCCTTTCCAGATGCAGTCCATCTTCTTTACATACGAATTAGCAGATGGAAGATTGGCTTGAAAGGGCGTCTTACATATCCGGTCGAGCCTTTGCAAGAGTACGTAATCCAGACTCGCACCAACCTTCGTTCCGTCGTAACAGTCACGACAGGCGGAATATGTTGGCCCTCGCTTTCCGTCTGCGCGTAAGTTGCGAGGTTCTGAAACAGCATGACAGCAGCGGCTCCCGCGTTTGCTCCCCTCTTCCAGCATGAAAGCTCGTCATCGCTGACACGCATGTGCTCTACAACAAGCCAAGGGAAGCAAATGCATCTCGACACACCAAATCCTTTTCCTTTTCTTCGGATAAGACCACTGGCATCAGGATCCAGTCCATGCTGGGCTAGGCGCTCGAGAGTGGTGCGTGAGAAGTTCCCATCTATGTTATTTACCTCATGTCTCGATGGGGCAAGTATCTCCTCAGTGGGAGCAGAGTTCAAAATGGTGTAGGACGCTGTCCAGTCGGGGCATGGCGCAGACAATCCTATTCGGTCATCTGTTCGAAATCCATGGCTCGGTTCGAACAGTCCCCAACTCCGTAATTTTCCGCTATAGGAGTATGTTAGAATATCCTTGCTGGTAAAGCTGCATCACTCACTGTTGAAAATAGTCAGAGCCGGGCTTGATAGGAGGTCGTGTTCTGGGTTTTATTAGAGGATCGTATTGGAAGCGACTGAGTACAAAGTTCAGAACTCACTTGTGAGAACCGCTCCCTCTACTCGCCAGTTTATTCTTTGCAGAAAATGGGGAAAGAAACTCGCGGTGGTAAAATTCTGCCCAGTCGGTTTCCCTGTGCGGGCCTAAACAGAGCCGTCTTGCGCATTCTTTCAGGCTGTCGCAGTGGGCTAGGGAGCTCGTGATCCGTGTGCGCTCATCCTCGGGGACGGCTCTCAGCATTGAAAAGAATGACACATACTGGAGCTCTTTTTCTGTGGATAGCTGGAACTCGTGCGGAATTGTACGATCGAAATTCAGAAGCGTGTTGCGGAGCCTGAGTACGTGAAGAGGGGGAAGAGGGCTGGCCTCTATCAGAGCCGGTTCTGCTCGCAGAAAAATACTGTTCTCGGCGAGAACATGCTGCTCCATCTTGGGTGAATGTGAGGATGTCAAGCGATACCCAGGCGCCAAAGCCGATTGAACCAGCTGTCGGGGGGAGGGCGCGTTTTATCTGGAACAGAATCGCAAGGTCTTGAGCTAGACGCCGCGAGGCACACCATGGCAGTTTCAGCTTTGGCGAGCGGCTGTTGCTTGCAAGGGATTGGCTGAACAAAGAGCAACCGGCCCAACTTGCCAGCCTTCCCTCCGACCAACATTGGGGGCCGCTCTTCGTATCCCCTCCAGACCAGCACGTTTGTGGGTAGGTTGTCTCGAATGACCTTCACGATCTTGGCGCCTTGTCTCACAGGACGATGGACTGCCAAAATGAAGCCTCGTGCAAGAGTTTCATTCAATCGCATAGTAGTATCCCAGAAATGGGCTATCTACGACACCGAAGCCCTTATCAATAGCATTAAAAGCAGTTGGTGGTACTTCGCTGGCCCGCGCCAGCATCAGTCCTTTGTCAAAACTGGTCGCGTTCTAGATGCGCTGAGCAAATGGTGGCATCCTCCCTCGACGTACCTCTCCCCGTGTCCATGTGTGCCCTGAATTTATCAAGGACGGGAGCAACATACATATAGCCCTCTTTCGCCATGCTTGCCGAGAGCCATCCAGCGAACTTTTTATTGGCTCACGTGCTCCGGCTTAGGACCTTGGGAGAAGACAGGTCCACAAGTCGCCGTCCCATGTCGGCGGCTCTGCGAGAAAGTGGAAGCCAAGCGTCGATCCGTAGGTGAAGTTGATACTGACAGTCTGACACCATCCCAGTGGTTCGCAAAGGTGACCCCATAGCTTACTTAAACGCAAAGCTTTCTCCCTCCTTATATGACGACTTTATCCTTCATTTCAGTCAGACTGGCTGTGTAGGGCAAGCCGGGAGCATCTCCTGCACTGGCCACAATCGAGTTGATACTAAGACCCTCCCAGGTGGCCTGTCACCAGCCCACCACCAGATTCCCCAAGCTGAGCATGAAGCGACTCAGAGTTCAATGCTAACCACACAAGGAGCAAATCATTTCTTTTGCGGGGAAGGGGACAAAGAGCCGCCGTTGAAGCCGATTCATTACCCCAGGCGGGATAATGGCCCCGAACCGTAGTTCCACCCATCTCCACTCCGGGACTCGTTCCGGGCGTGTCGATTGGGGAGGATTGGGTCGTAGCATGTTCATTTAATGCCAGGGGAGTTTGCAAGAAGAAGCTTTTTCATGGTTCTCGGGAAAATCATGGATCAAAAGGGCACTATTCCCCCCCTCGGAGGATATTAGCATCAGAGAAGGGCCGATGCTGTCATTCAAGGACCATCGGACTATCCGTTCGATTCGAGAGGCGGATATCTTGATTCCTATTCGTCGAGATGACATCGGCGCAACAACACATAGTCAAGAGGCAACTATTGGAGTTCTTATAGTTGAGCGACATTCCCTTACACCTGACAGTGCCATTGACTCAGTGCCAAAGACTATTACATGCAATATGCAGCCGATAACTGTATTGTTCGCTCTTTTGTTTACCTCCACTGTCGAGGCGGCAACGTTGCAAAGTATTTGCAGCGTGCAGTATGCCCAGAAACATCTTCCCGCCGATGGTTTCTATCCCGGCGTTACTATCGACGAATCATCCGTCTCGGTGTCGCTCGTTCAGAACGCCTCTTACACGTCTGAGTGGTATCCCGGCAAGACCATAGACTACTGCAACGTCACTTTTGCCTACTCCCACGATGGTGCAGATGATCTTGTTCATGTCTCCTACTGGCTGCCTTCGCCAGGCTCATTCAAGAGTCGTTACGTCTCAACTGGCGGCGGTGGTCTCGCTATCAATTCAGGCAGTCAATACGCCCCATCTGGCATCATCGTCGGTGCAGTTTCCGGCCAGACAGACGGTGGCTTTGGCTCTTTCGATACGCAGTGGGACGCCGTGTTCCTCCTGGCGAACGGCACCATCAACTGGCCATCCGTCTACATGTTTGGGTACCAGGCCCACCATGAGCTTGCGACGCTCGGGAAGCAGTTTACAAAGAACTTGTACAACGTGTCGAAAATCTACTCTTATTACCAAGGCTGTTCCGAAGGCGGCCGAGAAGGCTGGAGCCAGGTGCAACGCTTCGCTGATCAATTCGACGGCGCAGCCATTGGCGCTCCTGCGTTTCGGTATGGTCAGCAGCAGGTGAATCATTTATTCGGCAATGTAATTGAGAAGACATTGGACTACTACCCTCCCACCTGCGAGCTGGAGAAGATCCTGAATCTCACCATCGCCGCTTGCGACCCGCTTGACGGGCGTACGGACGGTGTTGTGTCTCGCTCAGATCTCTGCAAGCTCAACTTTGACCTCAAGAGCACCATTGGGAAGTCTTATTCTTGCGCCGCTGTGGTCGCTTCGACCAACCCTGCGGGCATGCCGACCAGCGCATCCCCAGCCCAGAAGGGCACCATCAGCGCCCACGGCGTTGAGGTTGTCACCAAATTCCTCGCTGGTCTCCACGATTCCAAAGGCCGCCGTGTCTATCTAAACTACCAGCCTGGCGCTGCCTTCTCCGATGCCGACACTGCGTACGACGAGAAGAGTGGAAAATGGGGCCTCAGCATTAGTGGCCTTGGAGGCGAGTGGGTTGCCAGATATCTGCTCCTCCAGGATGCAAGCACTCTCCCTAACCTGGATGGTGTTACGTACGACACTCTCAAGAAGTGGATGGTTTTGGGAATGACCAGATACACGGACTCCTTGCAGACGACTTGGCCTGATCTAAGCGACTTCAAGTCGGCGGGCGGAAAAGTGATTCACGTTCATGGAGAGTCGGACGATTCAATCCCAGCTGGCTCATCGGTCCACTACTACGAGTCTGTCCGCAGCGTCATGTACCCCAAGCTGAGCTACAACAGCAGCGTGGCTGAGGTTGACGATTTCTACCGCCTGTATCTCGTCCCCGGAGGTGCGCATTGCGGAACGAACACGCACCAACCGGGTGGTCCATGGCCGCAGACGACTCTGCAGACAGTCATTGACTGGGTCGAGAATGGAGTTGCCCCAGACACCCTGAAGGGTACAGGGAACATTGACACGATTTGCCGATGGCCTCTCAGACCTAAGTGGTCTAATAATGGCAAATCTTTCGATTGTGTGTACGATCAGAAGTCCATTGACACGTGGATGTATGACTTTGATGCGTACAACGTCCCAATCTACTAGATATCAGCTCATGAATGGAGGGAGTTAATTAGTCAAAGTGTTGAGAATTGAACCTTCATTTCAGTCATATCAGAAATTACAACCGGGATGTTTCGGCTTCCTTAAGCTGCCTGCAACCTTTCTCTTGCACATCTATCATCCGCCCATGACCGAGACAAAGCGCCACCAATACGCCAGAATCCGGCGTGGCGTTCACGCTGCATGGTTCCCCGCGTGCCATCTACAATACGACGGGCCATGTAATCTTAACGCCCCAAACTAGGCACTAAATATCGAGAGCCCTAGCTTCTCTGCCAAGTGAGCTAAAACCCGAAGCCAAGGCTCTCGGCGGGTTCTTCACTCTGTTCACCTACGTTGAGGCTGCTTCTGTTGGTGCGACCTGACGCTGCCAAGGACGCCTCTCAGTCTTCGGTCGTGAGAAAGGCCGTCTGACTGCATTTGGGGTTTCACAGGTCACATCAACTGGCACACGTGTACAGCGTGCTACGGTAAGACGCGGAGAAGAATGAAGATGGGCTGCGGGAATGGTTATAAGAAGCTTGTGTCGGGTCGTCGCTCGGCTCTTCGGTCGAGAACACAATAACCGTCTGCTCTGTGGCGCACTCTTTCGATACGTCAGACAAGATATCGCGATGCCCCTACCCGACGAGGCCAACACCATCACTGGCGGATGCTCGTGCGGTGCCATCCGCTACCGTATCGCCATTCCACCACTCGAGTCTCGTCACTTCAGCCCCATGGCGCCGCCTTCTGAAAATAGTCGCCTTCCACAAGTCATGACCTGCCATTGCAACGACTGTCGCCGCGCCACGTCCACTTTTCTCGCAATTGCTGTCATCGACCTCTCAGCCCCAATGCTTACCGTCTCTGCCATGTCCCCAACTTCTGAATCTACCATCGCCTCCGGTCGGATGCTGGATGTCATGGCAGAAGGCTACGACGTGCAAAAGGCTGATTCGGAGCGCCCTCCGTATCTGCCAGCCATGGACGTCCTTCGCGCAACGGATGAGAGCAAGTCCTGGGTACGGTTCTTCCACAGCGCCACCTGCGGCCCAGAATTCTCTCGCAGCTTCTGTGGCCGATGCGGAACCCATCTTTGCTACCATCTCAAGCTCCAGCCTGAGTGGTGCCATAATGGGAAGCTACCAGAAGATTGGCAAGATTCATTCCACATCTATTTGGGGTCTATAGATCGTGAATTCCTCGATGAGGACTGGTTGGTCCCTAGTATTGAGCTCAACTTCAAGTACGGTACGCATTTCACCAAAACGACTTCTGCCACTGCGGTGGGATTGAGACATGTCCCTAAGGTGATGGGGCTTTCGGAGGAGGAGGGGATCGTTGAGGAGGAGGAATTGACACGATTCAGGGCCTAAATTTAGGACTCTACTGTCTCAGTGGTAAGGTTGCCCGAAGATAAGTCATGTGAACTCCGTGTTTGTTATGTCAGTCAAGTACCTAGTCAAACGTTTCAGCTGATGCCTCCTGTTCTTATGGCAGTCTTCAATGCCCTTGGTACCCAAGCCAAACCAACCTCGCCTACCAATGGTGTATAGGATCAATTGTTTCGTTCAAGAACCTCTCTGAGCGCTCATTTTTTGTTGAGTTCTCAATCTGCAACATTCGCTTAATTAAGATTGCAACAATGTGCGCCGTGATTTTGCTACTCTCTTCTAAGGTCAGAGGAGCCTCTTTCAAGCCAAAGGCACGAGCACCTGCATTTCTCATGTCTGTCTGTACCATGCTCTTACGGTGTTAATATTCCAATGGGCCACATTGAGCGAACCTTCTCACCCAGGATGAATGCACACGTGATCAACCAGTTATTCTCCATTCCCATCTTGACGACCAAGCAGTTCACAAGAGCCTTAAAGCTGACATAGCTAACATTCCGATAGGGTATTTAGGCATGTTGTTCAGGCTTCCGCCCGCAGCGCTAATAAAGGCAAATGTAGCAGGCAAGGACGCTTTTCGGAGCAGAGGGAGAGTTGCCTTGTGCAAAAGCATGACCGATATGGCGTTGATCATCAGCACTTCTTCATATTCCTCGAGGGATATGTCTTCAATTGTGTTTAGTTCGCAATTCCAGCACTTGATATCACGACATCAATGTCGTTGATACTACTGTCTTGTATTTATCTCCTTGATGGCTTCAAATGGATCCGTTTTGGAGGAAGAGTTAATCTTGGTAATGACGACTTTGCTCTTCTCGTATTTTGAGACTTTCAAAAGACCCTGAGCAGCTCCGAAATTTCTCACGGCAGCGATGACGGTAGTGTTTGGCTTAGCGACGTAGTGTTCGAACAAGCCTCGACCGATCCCTGATGTATCTCTCAGTTCACACGCACTCAAGCAACAAGATCCATTAGGTTCGTACTCACCACGATTCGGTCCCGTGATTAGATATGTCTTTCCTGGCATAACCAACAGAACTTGTGCTTGATCATAGTGATTCACTAGGCTTGGGTAAGGAGGTATTGTGACACGCTGGGCGGAACGATCGAGTTCAGGTCGGGTCCAGGATCAGTAAGGTCAATCAAACCAAAATAAGAAACCCAAAGGTCTCTTTAAGTCTACTTGGTATGAATTATCTGATTTGCGAGAGCGAAAGAGATAAAGTTATTGCAGCACTCGAATGGGAACGTTTTGTTGAATCGCTCAGTGTCAAAGCCAAGTTACGGACGAGACACGGGCTTCTGCGGACGAAGCATATGGACTGGTAGGAATTGCGCTGATCTTAGACCGCCGAACATTGGCATTATCGAGCGAGGCCAAGAACTTTAATGAATTTGTAAGAATATGATGTAATTCTGAATGTCACATCAAGATTACATGCGGCATCGGGTACAATCGAGCTTCTGTCAGAACACCATCACGTCTGCATGTTTTTTTCCCTCACTCAAGTGATATCTGCTTTTCCTCTATTCTAACAGCATAATCTCCGGTGAGATTGGGCTTTCCGATATGTTTAGTGATGAAAGCATTTTCGCCAACGACGGGAATCCGAACGGTACATCATCGTGACTCAGGAGACCTTTTTTCTGTGCTGCCATCATGTCTGCAAAGAGAGCGGCCACTTCCTGACTATCCCAGATTCCCTCTCTCCGGTTCATGGAGCGGAGCATTTTCAGACCCTGAGCTTGAATGTCGACGTGAGGGCAGCATGAGCATACAAAGCTCAGAGCCGGAATCATGTCCGCATTGAGCGTGAAGACTGGCTGTTTTAGACTGGCAGGGCTTAGCTCAAGAAGCCGTTGCACTCTGTTCAATATCTTCTCCCAGTCTTCGCGCGTTGTATCGTCTCTGTTCCAATCCAACTTCATCCAAGCTGCCCAGACTGACTGATGCACTGAAAGTGTGTTGAGCCGGTATTGTTCCGTTGGGACATCTTCGTCTCATCGATGATTCCCTTGAACTCGTCGTAGCGATCGATCCAATCATTGATTGAAGAATCTACAACGTCCCACATCATCTTCTCGTAGGGGTCCAGTTCAGGCGGAGGGCTGCCGTTTTGACAACAGTCTTCGGGAGGAGGGTTGCGTTCAAAGAGATGATATCGAATAGACGTGTCAATTAGTTCCGTCGAACGCAACGAGTCCAGTGCTGCAGAGTATGAATGAATGGGCGCTGCTGGGTACTGGACCGAAAGCGTACTGACATCCTGACAAGTGAGGTCTGGGACGATGTCATCCCCCAAGTATGTAGTTACATCTTGACAGAAACCGTAGAGCATGTCGGATATCTCGTCGACGAACTTGGGCACACATGACAGGCTCTTGTACGGTAGACTCTTTGAACTTGGCGCTAGACTTAATGGCGTCTGGCGAAGCGACTTGAGGAGGGCAGCCCCCGCCCGAACGTGCCGAAGAGCCTCTGTATATCGGCCCTGTAAATTCTCAATACAGACAAAAATGATGCAGCATGTGAGGACCACTTCAATATTCGAACTTGAAGCAGTGAGCATGTATGTCTGCATTTGTCGTATAGCTTCGTTGTATTGGCGAATGACCGTCTTGTCAAGCTTGTCTCTCAAAGCTTGACGCTTGCCATGCTGTGTCTTGAAGTGTCGGTGGACTCCCCCCAGGGCACACAGCGCATACTTGACGGGTTCCACGGCATGACCGAGAGGAAGAGCGTGAATCTGCCAAAAGTCGCTGCAATCGGACGCCATCATGAGATCATGAATGGTAGAGGTGCGGAAGTGGTGGAGCAGGTCGTTCTGGACTGGCAGAACCGAGACCTCGGCCCCAAGGTCATGTAGGTCATGTCTCAATACCAATTGTCCGGCTTCACATTCCTCCCATACGGTTTCAATCGTGTCGCACTTGGGAGCCCGAAGTGGCTTTACTCGTTTGCCGTTAGGGCGGCGAGGGAGGATCTTATAGCCGTCGCATATGGCCTGATCCTTTTCACACCTCTGGCAAGTTGGTTTGCGTTCATCGCATTTGAGGTGGCGGGTTCTTTCTTGTCAGTAACTAATTACACGCAGAGAACGAAGAGGCTTTCGGCATACTTGCTGGAGTGAAGTCAATACATGCCCTCGCCTCTGGGCTGGTCCGGTATAGGCCACGTACCATGTAATACACCCAGTTCTTACTCTTGGTGCACTCGCCCTTTTCCACTTCTTTGCCGTCTCAACCATGGCTGCTTGCATATGACCGCGTATGGATGTGGTGCCGCGGGCAGAATTTTGCTGGTTGCAAGGTTTTCCGGCCAAGGAGGAATTGCCTGCGCTAAATACACCCATTAAATTGCATTGCGTCTTTCATTACCGGGGCTTTTTGGTTACGACGCAGCCAATCATGGCTCGCTCATCGGGGTCGTAGCATGGTGGCGCAGCTCGCATCTACGTGGAGGGGACGGCGAACGGACGGCCATCCTACACTGCTGGGACAAGCACGGTCTCAGCCTAAGCATCCGTATTGCGATTATGATGCCTGTTCAGGATGGTGCCCGGGCGCGTTTCTGTTGCTATTTGCTAATAATTCTCTCGCTAGGATATTGTGTTTGAGCACCCTTGCCATCGTGCTTGGCATCTTCGTACTGCTACATCACGGCCTGACTCACTCCGGAAGTGACAGTCCACACCATTTAGGATGAATCATCATCATGACAGTGCGTTATCCGAATCCAGGCGTCTCGGGAAAACAAGTATTGTAAATTGAATCTCAGAGGTCATGATAGAGATGCTTGGAATAAGCCTCAGAACAACATGATGCCACCTGCATCATCTCCAGCCTCGGTCAAGAATGCCGGTTGTTAGAAACCAGTCTCGCCTGGCCTCGCATTTAAATCCATTCCCGTCGCGGATTCTAACCAAGTGTTCCAGTCGATATCACTGTCCACATCCATATTCACATCAACACCGGCGAAAACATCCAAGCCTGGATCCGCATCAGCCCAAAGCCAAGGTGTGAGGCCAGGTCCCATCGATTGGCCACTTGACCAATCCGCGGGAACATTAAAGGGCATATTATGTGACGGCTCCCCAGGCTGTCTAGGGGCCAGCCCATCCCCGAGCTCCATGGCCACGGTCGGGTTCGAATTGACAAATGCGTTGGACGGATCTTGAAGGCCAGCTTGAGAGTCGCCGAGTCGATACGCGGGCTCGAAATTGGCGTTGGACCACGTATCATGCTTCCCATATGAATGACCAGATGAGAGTTCCTGTTGCGGCCTATCACCATCCCCTACCACAATCGATGGAAGGGAGGTATCTGTGCTGGGACTTCCTACATCGGTTCGCCCGACGAGAAGACCGCGCCAATGTTCACGAAAGAGCTCTTCGCTTTTCCCTTCTGGAAATGGCCCAGAGCTGCCTGGAATGGGCATGTTGCGATCGTCCATCTCAAGCTCTTCGATGGCCGACGCGTCGCCCCGAAGCCGCTCAAGCTCAGCTCCGCGATGCTTGCGAGCTTTGGCCATCAGCTTCCGCAGCGGAATCCAGAACTGTAGCTTCTTCTCCATATTCAGTTGGGCCGGGATCAGCCAGCTGCTATGGAGAGCTATCCAGGCTCGTTCAACGATGGGTGACCACTGACGACGAGATGCCTCGATCAAGAGGTAGACGATGGCGTACCAATGCGTGTAGGTTTGGTAAATCCAGCGCCATTGACGGCACTTCTGCTCGGCGTTGAGAGCATGGTTGTACTCGGCGACTTCTATTGCGGAAACGAGCAACCTGGTTCGGACTTCATCCGAGAAGCGCTCGTTCGGCGAGGAGAAAAGAGTAGGAAGATAGATCAAAAGCGTCATCTTGGAGATGACGAGGCGCGTGATGATGGTTCCAACCCAGTATACGATATTCCCAGACTCTGTTGCATATTGAAAGTAGCCTTGATTGAGTTTATCGTAGACGCTGTTGAGAAGTCGGCTCTGTTCTTCCAGGGTTGGTCCCCCGTCCTTGGCACCAGGCGCCATCATTTGTTTCGTAACCCGGCACATTTCGATCCACACGCGCGCAAGAGACATGTCGGTGAGGCCTTCTCGCTCGGCGGGCGTCTCTTTGGTCTCGGGGTCAATGTCTGCGTCATTGATGTTCAGGGGGATCTTGGTGTCAAAACTGCCAATGGCGATTGTAAAATCCGTGCCCTGGTCCTCGGACGCTCGTGCATCTATGTTGCAGAGCGACCACCAGACTCTCCGTCGCATCTCGACCTCAAAGGGAGATAGATTCTTGAAATGGGAACCGTCCCGGTGCAGTCCGATGGCCTGAGCCATCCTAATGACGAGTCCTGTCATCATCCACACGAACCTCGGACTATCATGGCGACGGGCAAGACAGAGAAAGATGGCGAATGCCTGTACAAGGACCAAGTTGGGGGCATTGAGGAAGTCCGCCTTGGCCAAGGCATACTCAAAGCCCATGCGATACTTGAGATTGAGCTCTGCTTTGGTGGAGCCGAAGTTGGTTACGACCTAGATGCAAAAGAGACATGAGTTGAGATCAGAGATATGACGCCAAATTATAGGAAACACTCACATCATCGTCCTCCATGGATGTGACTGCTGCGTAGTAGATTGAGAACATCAAGGCCTCGTTAGCTGGTGTCAGGCCTGCCGTGTGGGTTCCTCCCGTCCCGCGTATCATGTTCGTGACGGTTGGCATATGGGCTATCTGCGAGAAGAAGTTGACATTTTCAGAGAAGATGTTTAGGAGAAAGGGTATTTGGGACGGCAGTGGGCGAAACTCGCGAAGGTCGGGCGAGTTGCCCAGATTGTGCCCGAACAAGAATGCGTGCCGCTCCGAGGGCGTTCGGCCAAGTTCCTGAGTGGAAGGCGTCTTTCCGGGCGAGTCTTCGTCGTCTGATGTATCATATTCGCCGCTTGCGAGTTCCTGGGTATCCATTTTCAATCCATCCAGCTGTATCGGACAATCAGCTCCAAGCCCGGACGAGGTGAACTCTTGAGGTGTGTACATACCTCGTCGCTAACACGAGACCAGAAGCCGGTGCTGATATAACGGCTCTGGTTTGAGTCTTGGAGGACCAGCCTTCCAAAATGCTGCTGCACACCTGCTGTACTCGTGGTTGACGGCTGCTGGGCCGTTTCCCTCTCGTTGGCGCCATGTGCAGCAGGACTCGATGCCGCCGTCGCCTGCTCAAGCTGGACGCTCAGCTCTCTGACGAGACCCTCGAGATTCCGCAGTCTCTCCATGACCTGATCAGTCCCTGGGCTGGTCTCTTGCGACGGCGGAGCTGCAGGCGCGGCCGCATTGTGGGTGATGCGCTCCAGACGACGCGCCCATCTCGGGGGACGGTCATTGGAGGGAACGACACAAGCGACATTGGCGCGGCGGCAGTTGGAGCACGGCGACAATTTATCGCAGCGAACCTTTCGACTGCGGCATACGACGCAGCTGCGCGGCTTCTTCGGCCATGCGGTATTGGGGGCTGAGGGCGACGCGGACGAGTTCGCGTTTTTCTCGGACGCGGAGGCCGAGGCCGACGCGAGCCCACCCGAAGACGGTGGTCTCTGGGATGGAGACATTCTGGGGACTGATGGCTGAACGTATTATGGATGCCTGCGTTGAGGAGTTGCTTCTTCTCCTCTCGGCCTCAGATGCTGCTCTCTGCGCTGGCGTGTCTCAGAAGCTTCATGTTCCAGCTTTCTTTGCTTCCTGCTGACAGGCAGTTTTCCAGTTCATCCCGATTAGCCCGGCCTCCCCCGCCTCTTCCGGGGTGCGCAACAACCCACTGAATTTGATTAACATATCCAAACGGGAGGGATATCTCATTCTACTTTGAGGTATCTGTAAGACAGTCGTGAGCATGTCTCTATCAAATAAAAGACGTCACTGACAGTTTCAATCTGTATTTAAGTATATTTACGTTCTCATATACAGTTAAAATGTAGAATTCGACTTTATACCTCATTTATATTAGCAATCTTTCTTGTACTCATGATACTCTGCGTTTGAGCCACGGATCATTTCTGTATTCCAAATGCCCCATTTATTACCCATCGCGGCTAGACGCGCTCCTGGTCGTAATATCGTATTTTGGTCTGGTTTGAGAGTAGATAATCAGTGATGGGATTCTGTGCTCGACTCTCATAACGCCCATCCTCATTTTCGCAATCTGAGGTGTCTACTGGATGTCAATACTGAGAAGGGTTGAAACCGGGCCTCCGCCAGCGTCCCACAATATCAACTCTTTGTGGTTGATCAATTCTCAGTCTTCACTCGTGACATCGCGATGACCTAGAGTGAAGGACGTTACGCACTTGTACAGGAACAAAAGGCAATACTAGAGAATAAATTGGCAAAAGAAATTCTAGGAAGCTAATAAGAAAAATTCTATAACTGAGACATTACCCCGTAAACCATCTGCGTGACCTGATTAAATTCATCTCCATCCTACCCTATACCGCCTGCCAGCCCTCATCGGGCACTTCGTTCAAACCAAAACCAAACAATGGCCAACCCCCCTTAATATGTGATGGTTACCAACTTCTTTAGGTACTTGGTGTCTCCCTTGATCAGGAGAACATCGGCAACCCACTTGCCTGCGTCTTCCCTGGAGATGGTGTACCCGATAGCCTTCGACTCGTGTCCCGTCTTGGGGTCCTCGACGCCCACTCGGATTTCCGTATTCGTCTCACCGTCGGTCAAGAAGCTGGGCCGGATAATGGTGTAGTCTTCGTCGCTTGCCAGCACTCTGGCTTCCAAAATTTTCTTATCTTGGTGAGGGACCTTGAGGCCGACATGGTATAGCGGAACCATGGCCAAGGGAATGTCTCGACCAGCACGAGAGATTCCAGTAGAGCTTCCAATAACGAGCAGGGGTCTTCCAGTAGCGCCATCGCGGCGGAGGAGAGCGAGAGCCTCCAAAAGAGTATCGATGCCCTTCTCGCAGACGTGCGGGTCGTCGATGCTCAACTTGGACAGGACGGGCTTGCCGCCAATGGTGGAAACAATTGCATCGACGAGGTTTCCATCTTGTTTCTTAAGGCACTGGGAAACGGCAGCCACGTCGTGCGCGTTGCCCTGGACCACTTGGAGGTTGGGGTTTGATGATGATAGGAGGATGTCGGTGAGCTTGGAGGGCACTCGGCAGAGGGCGATGCACTGGTGGCCGGCAGCGAGCGTGTGCTTGAGTGCTGAGAGGCCAATGCCAGTGCTAGCGCCAAAGAATGCGACGGTCTTGGAGGCCATTGTTGTGATGGTAGAGGATTGGTTATTGAAGAGTTTGCGATGAGAGTTTGGGTTGTTGAAGAGAGAAGAGGTGATCGAGAGGTGATTGATTGCTTGTGTGTCTGTTTGTCCTATTCTATTCCATTCTAAAATCGAGAATGCATTCGGTTTTATATGTCTTTTCTTGCATGCAGGTTTCGAGATGGTGGAGGGCCCGAGAGTCGAGCGAGCCGGCCGAGAGGCGCGCGAAGTGGTCATGTCGCTCATTTTTCGCCGCTCTTCGACTCGGGAGGCGTCCAGCTATTTTCCCGACTGGGCGTCAGCACACCCATTCGGCCTAATCATCATCCCCAGGACTTTTTGTGGCGTTCGGCACTCATTCGGATTCGCCCGATCCGTCTATGATATGGCAGATAAGATGGCTCAATAGATTCCGAGTTTATAACATGATGCACTTTGACAGTTTAACAATAAATATTCTACTTCAAGTCGCAAGCAATAGTATCACACACACCGTTTCTATCACAAATCCTTCTCGAATTCTGGAAGCCATGGGCAAACCTATTACGGTTTCTGCCCAAGTTGAGATCAGAGCGCCACCAGCCGAAGTCCGATCAGTGGTACGTACGACGACCAATAAATTTCTTGTCGCTAACAACGGACAGTTTCTGGACTTTGCTCGATATAAGGACTGGCAACAAGGGTGGGACATTCAGTCCATTGACGCTGGCAACAGACAGCCCTCTGAACTAAAATCTGGCGACCGCCTCAAGGTCTCTATGCACGGCATGGTGTTTCGCCCGAATGTGGCAGTAAGTCACTTGGTATAACCCACAGGTACTCAATGTATTCTAAGTTGTCCTAGGAAAACTCGACAGATCGCTTCACCTGGGAAGGTTCATTGTATGGAATTTTAGTAGGGAAGCATCAGTTTCATTTCTCACCCAGTCAGGAAAACCCCGGAGGTACCACGTTTATTCAGACTGAGGATTTTACCGGGCTACTCACCGTCCTCTATCGGCCTTGGAGCAAGAAGGAACAGCCCATGGAGAATTGGGATGAATTTAATGCGGCTCTGAAGGAAGAAGCTGAGAAGCTGCCTTCTCGGGCCTAGAACTGTCATTTAGCGATTCATACTCTTCACATCATTTCTTTCATTACATGTAGTACTAATACCTGGCGCGAATAGCTGTTCGCATTTTACTTTGTCCATTTGACAAGCATCCATATTGTGGCCAAATTATGTGTGTTAACGCCATCATCTCTAATGTGTTTCTAATTGCTGTCGAGGAAAACTGTCAAGCAGACAAACTCAGCAAATTACATCCAGTGTGTCAAAGTTATGTACGATAGAGAATTCTTTCCAAAGTCCACAAACCTTCATGGAAAGAAAAGGCATTATACTTCATTCCTTTAGGCTGCTAGCGGTCTGACATATATAACCCATTTATTTTATTTCCCATTCTGAATCCTTGTTCATCAGTCACACACATCGGTGAACTTGATTTGTCGCTGACATGAAGGGCGATATACATCACCTCTCGGCCGCGCTCTGGGTCGACAATATGACTCTTTCCTCCTCACTCTCTGACATCTTTTCATTTATAAAGGCTTCTCCATAGGCCCTTGGTTATTTTCGTCTCTATAGAAACACGACCTCGAGGCTGTATATGAATGATCTGATCTCCCGCTTTGAGGGCCAGATCCTCTCATCGGCTCTCTTGGCAGCTCGACTCCGCCACACGAAACAACAAGGCGATATCAGTCTGATCATCAAGGAAATGGAGCCCGAGACAAAGGCCATAACTATATCCTACCTTGAGCGTCAAGGTTCCAACACGCCAGTGCTGTTGCCGCACCGCCTCTCTGTCCTTTGTGCTCTGTCAACCGCCTTTGCAGATGCGGAGGGGGCTATGTCTCGGTCCAGCCTCTTAAGGTCTTGGCATGCTTTTTGAAATACAGAGGATGAGCCTTGAGGCCCAGACACAATTTACCTAGGCCTCATTCTTTCAAGTTCGCGGTAGCGGGGAACCGAAAGCTCTGGGGCGGATCAATATTGATCCTCGCCGTGCTTCGTCAATGCCAAGCGGCCGTCTCGTCTGGCGTCTTACAAACCTCCAAGTCCGCCGGCGTTGGACGTGGCGTGGATGATTTGCAAGCCAACGCCGGCGGAGTTGATTGAGAGAAAAAGACGTATTGTGCCCATAACTATATAAATGAATATGGATCTCATCTTCGAATAACTGCTCAAGTGCATAACAGACATTAATTACGACACACTTTACATACACAATAAACCGTTCCATCATGGCCGACCCGAGTACCTTCCCCAAGCCCTTCCCCTTCACCAACAAGTGGCACGCGGAGCCTTACCCTCTCATCTCCCCCGAGCGCCCAGAACTGTCCGTCGCGGGCAAAAATGTCATCGTTACGGGCGGAGGCACTGGCATCGGAAACGCCATTGCGACCGCATTTGCAAAGGCTGGCGCAAAGACATTGACCATTATCGGCCGACGAGTCGAGCGCCTGGAGAATGGCGTCGCTTCCATCCGCGCTGCGGCGCCGGACTCCAAGACGGCAGTGTCTTATGAAGCTGCCGATTTGACTAGCAGTGCCGAGGTCGACAAGGCGCTGGACAATATCGTCTCCAAGGGCGGAAAAATTGACATTGTCATTTCCAACGCAGGCACTCTCCCCGACCCAGGCCTGATCGTTGGATACGACGCCCAAACGTTGATGCGCGCATTCGAACTCAACACGTTGACCGTATTCAACGTCCTTCAAGCATTCGTGCCTCGCGCAGGTGCAGATCCCGTTTTTGTCAACATCTCGACGAATTCGGCGCACATGCGTCCCATCGCCGGCATTGGTGCATACAGCGTCAGCAAGGCGGCCGGTCTCAAGCTGGTTGAGCAGTTTTCTTATGAGAACCCTGGGTTTCACGTTGTCCATCTTCACCCTGGCACGATACCTACTGCCATGAATGGGAACCTGGAAGGTGCTCCTGATGTTGGTAAGTCATGTCATATATTGTCCATCCCCAAGTGACATTGCGACTTGTTGGCTGACTTTTATTCTGCATAGCCGAGCTTCCTGCCAGTATATGCGTGTGGTTGGCATCCCCCGAAGCCCGGTTTTTGAAGGGAAAATTGATCTGGTCAAACTGGGACGTGACCGAATTGATGCAGCGGGCCGATGAGATCAAGAGCTCGACGCTGCTCAATGTGAACCTGAATGGAGTCCCCATGTAATCAATTCTCCCGAGCAGGGAATTTTGAGGGGACATTATTTTCTACGCCCAAATATTGTACCATAGAAAGCATATTACCGAGATAAAGTATCTTCAATAGGACCAAGTAGCAATCCAAGTTTTGAATGATGCTTCGCTGGTACGGTTGGACCGGTACGGAAGATAAAATACGCCCGGTCACGTTGATTTGTCATCCTCCAAGAAGGATCACAAGTGACGACATGGCTCGGTTGCCCCTCTCAAGTCTGGATCCAACCGAGGACGAGAATAATCCGGCTACGGTCGACGCCCTGCTGTTTCTCTCACACGACTCATTCTCCCTCATCATGGAAAAGCCTATCAAACGCCCTAATATTGGAAAGAGAAAGGTGAATGGACTCGAAGCTTGTTACTTAAATGACGGCGCGCTGACGCTGAACTAGGCCTGCGATTTATGTCACATCCGAAAGATCAAATGCGACTCCAAGGAGCCGAAATGCACTCATTGCACCTTCTACAACAAAGAGTGCACGTACACGCCAGTGAACCGCAAGAAGAAGAAGAAGACACAGAAGCAGAAATCCGGCTCAAGTACCGATCCAACCAGCGTCCAGGCTGAGGTAGGGAATCAAGAAAGCTGCACTGTTATCTAACAAGCTGACATGAATAAGGCCACTTTGAAAGAGTATGAAAGCCTCAGCAACCTCTTTCTACAAGTCCACGGACATGGTACGATAATCGAGAGTGGCATATTTACAGATTCACTTCTCCCTGCCTCACAGACAGAAGCCTACACACTTCCACCTTTCGAGGTTATCTTTCCCATACTGGATGAATACTTTATCAACTTCAACTCTTTCGTCCCTCTCTTTGAGCAAGAAAGTTTCATGGCATCAGCAAGAGACTGGTACAGCAGTTCTGCCCATCGAGATGCCGCGACTTGGGCCACCATCAACATTGCTTTAGCATTGAGCTTACAGCAATGCGGCTATGATTCCGAACCTACACGAAGTGAGGACCTACAAATATATGTCGGCAACGCCCAATCCGTTATGAACAGCTTAGCCACCAGAGATGCCGATCTAAAAGGTCTTCAAGTCATTCTAGGTCTGGTGATCATCTTCCAGGGCGTGCTGGATCCACGACCGGCGGCAGTTCTCACCGCCACAGCAGTGAAGCTTGCCCACCGGATGAAACTCAACTCGAAGCAGGGTCACAAGGGCATTAGTGAGGCTGCCGTTGAAGAAAGAAGACGGGTTTTCTGGATCACGTACATTTTGGACAGGGACACGAGCGTTCGTGCTAGAGAGCCATATCTCCACCGTGATGAGGATATCGGCATTGACATGCCAGATCAAAGCACAGATATCGAGACATGCTCGTCTGGAGATGACGCTAGAAGCTCTAGATTCCTTTGCCAGCGCGCAAGTCTTGCGCGCATCCAAGGCAAAGTGTATGACTTTACATTCTCAGTCCAAGCAAGGGACTTGCAACCAACCGAGAGTACACTCAACGACGCGATCATTGACGCCATGCTCCAGGAGTGGAGGGAGCAGCTCCCAGTCGAATACTCAGGAGAAAGAGTGTTCGACAATAGCTACCCAGAAAAGCTTCGTCGTCATCTCCTGACCCTTCACTTCTCCTACTTCCAATTGGCTTTTAGGAACCACCTGCTTTACGGTCATGGGATGGACTGGATCGGAAATTTGGTGAACTATAGCAGCCAGTACAGCCTTGAAGGTGATGATCAGGCCGATAAGGATGGCCCTCAAGTACTACAGTTACCTCCTAACTGGCACGAGAAAGTGACCATGGCGAAATTGTGCATGGCCATGTTTCGACTTGTTGGGTCGACAGACTCGGCTCTCAATTGGTGAGCACTATCACCGCCCAAGGGCAATCCAATGAAGATATGAACTAATAAGCTTAGGTACCTGGCCTGCACATATCTTTCGGCCTTGACCATTCTCATTGCGGCCAAGCTGATAGGCACAGAGCATGGAGCGGAAGGCGGAACCGTGCCGGACGAACAGGAACAGCTCATTAACGAGGGTTTGCGGTTTATCCACCATATGGCGACGACGCGGGATGCAAGGCTTGAAAAGGTTCATGCAGCCTGCGCTGAGCTGAACCGCCGCGCCGATGTTGCCAAAGTGACAACTTTGGGGACAATGTCCGAGTTGTTGGATGCCCCGTGGTTACCTGCGTTTAGGCACATAGGGGACACTGGAGCTGAAGGGCCACCAAGTGTGCCCTCGTCCAAGGTTCTTCATGTGCTTACTGAAATTTGTTACAAGGAATGAATTGAATTTGCAAGCATGTCCCCGGGATAGGCTTGGGGGTGGCTTGGCTGGCTTGGCTGGGCAGCGGCAGTTGTGACGATCTTGTTGGTTCCCAGGCGCTTAATGAAACACCTGGACACCCTGGATTAAAATGTCTCAAATCCTAGTCAAGGGAAGACTATTAATAGAGTACCATTGATAAGGCGGCTAAACAGGAGAATTGTGACGGCTACGGTCACACAATCTCCACCCATAGTCTACTGGTAAAGATTTGCTTCATGCAGCCACAGATTGACCGAGAATGCTTGTAAAGTTGGCCAAGAACACGGCCATCCGCCTCACCGGAAATGCTGCCGAATTTAGGTGAGGCTGCATGAGTTCGGTTTGCTTTGGTTCTCTGACCCCATCGGTTCGCGCACAAGAAAGCAACCCGCAACGTCAACGTGAGAAGTTGCAATCATACTTGGAAAATGGACAACGAGCGTATGTACTTCGGCCAATTGTATAGCCCAGCTTGTCCGCCCCTGCAAGTAAAGCAACTATGGGGTGGAATCAACACCGAAAATCTCAGCGATTACGCACTCGCTAGCAATGGGGTTGCGATCCAAAGATCAGCCGTGGGAGCGTCATCCCAGGTCTACACCGGCTCATCCATTCGTGAGTTGAGAACAGCCTACGGTTTATCCCTGTCCAACACAACTCAATGCGTTCCGGTCATGACGTTAAACCCCATTAGTTGCTCTCCCGGCGGCACAGTATCCTTTGTTTCCAAGACAAACGTGAGCCTTACCGTTCCAGATAGAGAAGAGCCGATCATCCAGTCATTCAGAGACGATGTAAGACACAACTTCTTCATGCTGAAACATCTTGAGACGACTTCGGATGGATCGGAGAGCTCAGTTGGGCTTGCTAAGATCTACTTTGCCGCAAACGGGCGTTTCGCTTCGGACCTTGCCCACACGATGAACGACCGGGATGCGATAAAGGATGCCGGCGACCATGAGGAGATATATGCAGTTATATGCGATATTAATCCGCGAGATAAGTTTGGATATCGTCAAGTCACACTTGACTTAAAGGCTCTCGAGACTGGCAAAGGCTTGGACTTTGCATATTCTCTCTCGGGGGGAGAACCCTGCCAGCCCACCGTGGAGACTATCAATAAGAACCACTTCATCGCAGCTGCCATAGCTAACAATGCGATGATTGAGGAGGCTTGGAGATTGGATGGGTACTTCACTAGCATTTGGATTAAAGCAGCTACATATGGGGAAGGGTCACCTGTATTTTCGGGGAGCAAGAATCCCCTCGAGGATGTACTCGGACTGGGAGCAGCGATGGGTGCTGCGAGCTTGCCGAAGGTTGGGAATGGCATTGTAGCATCGTCTATCAAGGCGGATGACAGCGTTTCAGGGAGCTACGCCTTCGCCGAGGTCACTCGTCTAGGCCCCGAAAGCACCGCAGCTGCTGCGCTCCTCCTCCCACCAGGTTTGTGCCTCGTAATTCTGGGTTGCCTGTTCATAATGAGCCCTCGCTCATCATGGAAACCTGGCGGGGACCGGCAGCAAACTGAGAGGCCTGAGCAGTACGCTGGGGAAAGTTTGAAAGAGCTTTTAGGAAAGGTGGTTTTGTAGTGCTATGGGCCTTTGTTCGTAGGAAAACCCGTAACGCAGTCTTAACCACTTCGAATGGTTTCCATAAGTAAGCTGGCGTGTTCATTCCATCTATAGATGATTCGTATCCAAACGAAGGACAATCGTGATAATTATACCGAGAGCAGTCCAGATCTGTTGACCAAAAGTGTTGCCCTCTTGCATGTCCTTGATGGGCAAACGTTTGATACCTTCATCCTTCTGAGGATTGCATTTGAAGCTATGAATCGTCTATGGTCTACTAATCCGAGTTATTCCCACGAGCTGCATTCTCCCACAGAACGCCATACAAAGCGTGCACCTTCAACCATTCCTGACAAAGATCTCGCGGGTCAGGAACGCCCTCGACGTACTCCTCAATCGGAAACTCAAGCCAGTTGACACCAAACTTGGACACGGAGACGAGGTTATCTGGGTCAATTTCTTCCCAGTTCTCATCCGCCCACATGTAGTATCCAGACAGATCCTCGCTCGTATCAATGAATGCAAATGAAATTTCATTGCGACGTGGTTCCTCGTTTGACTGTTTCATTTCTCGGTTGACGGCCCCAACAGCGCCAAGCCATTCCTGTTTGATGTTGACAGCCCCCATGCCTCTTGGGTCGGCCCGCGAAAACACAGCCATTTGGAGATTGGGAAGCCCTGCCATCTCCATCCACGTTTTGTCACCGGGGTCTAAGACGGCGTTGTAAAGAGCAATGCGACGCAGCTTTGGCCAGCAAGTCGCCCACACTTCTGGCTCACTCCGGAACGAGTCGGGGGTTGTGGAGAGATACAGCTCATCGCGGACGCTGATGAAATCTTCAAGGTTGACGAGTGCCTCGAAACCGTGTCTCAGAATGGGCCGCACGCCTTCCGAGTCATCCTCCGGATGCAGCGAGCGCAGGGGCATGTCAATGACGAGACTGCGAAGGACCGGTGCCAGCTCGATGAATATATTTTCAACCAATTTCGCCGTGGAACGATTGTGAAGGGGGCTGCTGTACGAATTGTCCTGGAAATCTAACATGTCTAGCTCATCGGGGCGACGCTCGGTTGGAAATGGTTGGAGAAACAGTCGAACTGGGAGATCCTGTCTGAGCACCTCAGGTGACGAGCTCGTGAGTGCTTTCGACAAAGCAGCCGCCTTTTTCTTGGTGTCAATGCACAGACAGTTTTGCCATAGCAGGGCCGAAGCCGTCGGATAGGTGCTTTTCGAAACCCTGGTGAAGGCGAGGAGGGTCTTGGTCACTTCGCTGTCTGCGGAGAAGATGGTCTCAGTCTCGGGCGGGACCACGGCCTCGACAATCATGAGAATGACTTCTCGAGGCAGCGATTGCGACGTCATGTTGCCAACGAAGAACTCGAAAGTAGATAATTCGATTAAGAAAGGTAAGATAGGTCAATGAAAGATGAAGATGAAGAGAGAGAAGCGATCGACCAGTCATGTAAGAATCAAGCCACCCCATGCGGAGAAGGCGGTGGCTTGAAATCGAGACTAAACAGGGGAATTTCAGCCACAAAGGTCGCTTGATAGTGAAAACACCGTCTTCTGAGTATCGAGCACCCCCTTTCTGATATTCGAGCACACTTCTCTGTGGCTGAACCGACGGGCAATAAACACGTGCTATTTTCTTGTCAATTTTGACTCGCACCCTTTAATCAACGCATTTTGCCCCGTGTAGTGGCCGTCTGCCACTGAAAATGGTTGCTTGCCACGGGACACGGAGCCCTGATGAGCCAAACTTTAGATTATTCATCAGCATGTAGGTACGTTAAGGTACACCGTGGTTTTGATGCTTTATGACCAATGAGACATGGAGAAGCTAGCTATGAGAAAGCAAGCATGAGATGATTTCGAGTCTCAATACTATCACTTTTAACGTGTACCTCTCTAGTTAACTACCTTGGCATGCATTCAGAGATGATTTTATCTACTAGGTAACTATGAATGACTTTCACTGTCAATCAGTGACAGCACAAAAAAGCGGCCGCCTAACTCACCACTGCTTCATGGCCTTGATAATCCTCGTCGGTACCACAACCTCGCCCGTTGCCGCAGTCTCCCACTCCCATCTCCGGTGCTCCAGCCTGCTCTAAACCCGACTGCCTTGGCCACACGAGTTATATCTTCCTCCCAGGCCGTCTTGATGTCGACAGATTTTGCATCTTTTCTTTAATCTTCCTAGTTCAGTCTAACTATTGTATATCTGGAACCTACTGCAGTTATTATCGTATAAACTATGTCACTCAACTACCTGGATACCTCAGGTACTTGTTAGGATCTGGACCTTGGACTGTCAGCCGTTCCTATCACTGCATTGGTCGTATGCGCCTCCAATCTTGCCCTGATGCCTGAATAGTCTACCTAGCACTCCTGGATATTTGATTGGTGTAACTTATCGTGCCTTCTTTGCACGCACGTTACCCCGCTCACGGTTGCTCACAGATGCTCGAAAGCAAGTTCGGGAGAGCAGCAACAGAATCTTTGTTGCCCTGAGCCGAGGCAGGGAAGGGTGGATACTAATGTGGCTCTCCGAAAGTATTGGTAGTTGAGTCCTCTCGCAGCCTCGTGGGGATGCACTTTGAGAAGTCTTACTCTGCAAGAACGGAGGGAATATCGGCCGTCGGTGAGTAGCAACGTGCGTTAGGGTCTGTCTGTTTTGGGGCAGTCCCGGATCTCCGGAAGCTCTAGTCGTCGAGGGTATCTGATCTGGTTGCTCGGGTCGATATTTGCCAGAGGTCGTAGGGCGTGTGTCGGCTTATCTTGGTTGTGGGATCTGCTGAAGCCGGAAGTTGATCTCCAAGCAACTGCCCACAGGCCATGCAAACGGGCCTTGGGAGGGATCTATTGGCTTAATTGCGGAGGTAGGTATTGTTAACACCACGCGCAGCGGCCCGAAGCGCGGATGTCTAATTATAGCCTGGATGAAACGATGACTGCAACGCAACCCCGAGACAACAGGAGTGGGACCAGCGGCTTCACATAGGTTTGATTGGTTTAGCTAATCCGGAGTGTGCCCTGATGCGGCCAAGCAACGGGGCCATGTTCCTCAATCGTCTAGTTGCAGAGGACATCGAACCAACATGCATAACCCAGCCACAACCAACAGACATTGCTATTCGGGTGTCCAGGCCTCCTACGAGTTATTTAACTTGCCGTCTGGGCCGAGCCATGATGGGTAGTCTGAGCCTGCAACCTGTTCCATTCAGCTCGTAGCTAATTGCTTCTAGGATGGCTGGTCTCTCACCTAACCCTCCCTCGACTCTTTTCGAGGCTTTGTCACTCGGTGAGCGCCAGACTCAGCAACAAGAGCAGCAATCAACACCAAAAAAATCACCTGCAAGCTCATCTCAGTTTTTCTTTTCTCCCTCTACCTCGGCCTCTAATGCCTCACCAAGTGGCATCTTCGTCTTTGGCCAACAATCTCCCAAGCCTCCTCAGCCCGCAACCCCATCCCCGGCAACAAAGCAAAGCAGCAGCCCAGGTGTTGTATTTCGCTTTGGGAGCCCTGATCAAGATGCTTCATCATCCACAACCGTCAATCCAGCCCAGCCGTTTACCTTTCGTGCCCTTCACAATGTAACCCCGCGTGTATCGCCTTCAAGTTCTCGCAAGTCATCACCACAACCACCCGGTTCTCAATTGCAATCACCAGTCAAGTTCAGCCCAATTCGGCCCGAACATGGCTCTCGACCAGCATCTACAAGCAACTCTCCAGTACCTTCATCCTCATTCCTATCTCCGTCTAGCCCACCATCTATCGTCAGGCATCGATCTCTCTCAGTCGCATCATCATCCCCCTCAACCCCTGGCCAGACCCAGAGTGAAACGCCAGATGCAGATCGCACCACTGCATCCACTACTCAGCCACCGAAGCCTGTCGCCCCATATGATGCCAGAGACGAGCCGGCGCCCCCGCATGCTCTGTTCACATCCCTCTTCCAGGATGCCCTCAAATGTGGCCCTGAAATCGCTAAGGAAGCCGTCGTCGCTATCGAGAAAATGACTGCAGCGGGCCTAGCAGAAACGGACCCAGCAATGAGCAAGTTCCTAAAAGACGCAAGGAGCTTGCAAGTATTCCAGGGCACTGACACGCGCACGATTGCTGTACTCGGAGACTCTGGACAGGGTAAGAAACTTCCATTCTTTACTAAGTAGCATATCCTATTGTCAATCAGTAAAGCTAATTCTACCACCCAGGAAAAAGCAGCTTGATCAACTCGCTGCTTCACTTCCCCGGCGTTGCTGAAACGGTACGTTCTCCTACACAAGTGTCATGGCATGCGAGGATTGATGATGGTACAGGGTGACATTGGCTCTGCCTGCACCTCTATAGTGACCGAGTATCGACAGAAGAAACCAGAGCACAGGGCTCCCATTACCATTGAAGTGGAATATCTTTCAACCTCCGGGATCAAGGAGCTTGTACGCGAGCTTTTGTGGAGTTATCGACAGCTCTTTCTTCCTGGTGTCGAGTCCAGTGAAACGTCGGATCGCGATTACGCTCGGTACACGCGAGAATCGGAAGAGGCCTGGTCTGCGCTACAGGCCGCGTTCAAGCACAAACGCCAATTCACCCAAAAGACAGCTCAGGATATGTCTGAAGGCGCCCTGGAGAGAATTACTGACCAGCTGATCGAGTGGACGGGGGAGATCGAGTGGCCGACCGGTGGCGTCGATGGGTTTTGGACATGCACCGCCGAAACGGCGGAAGAGTGCGTCGAGCATACAAGGCTCTTCATGCAAGATAAGTACTGGCCATTTACTAAAATCATTCGGTAAGGAATGGTCTCCTTTCTTTATTACCTCGGTCTGACAGCTACTGCAGTGTTTACCTCAACTCTCACGTCTTGAAGACTGGGGTCGTTCTCGCCGACTTGCCCGGTAAGTATCTCCAACCGCACATGTAAAGGGGTCTCGATTCACCTAATGTGTTGAAAGGCCTTCAGGATACGAACTTGGCAAGAGTCCGGTCAACGCAGGATTATCTTGTTAAATGCGATAACATCATCATCGTAGCCAATATCTCCCGCGCCATCACGGACCAATCCCTCAAGTCTTCTCTGTTCTTTGCCCTATCTCGTCATGTGCCAACGGAATGGGAACAATCCGGCGCACAGAAATTCAAAATTGCTGTGGTTTGTACCAAGTCAGAGGTAATCGTCGCATCATGGTCTTTGAGCCCTCAACAGATACTAACTTGCTCGATTAGGATATCAACCACCGTGCGGCACGATTGGAGTTTTGCGGTCCTAGCAAGAAAATTCCGCCCAGCGTCATGACACAACTGGATGAGGAGATTGCTGCTGCCAAGTCTTCTGGAGATAGAACAAGAAAGAAGGCTGCCAAGAAGAAGTAAAACGCATGTTCTCTCAGGATACAAAGTATTGATTTAACGTGATCACAGGCAAGAGCTTCTCCTCATTCAAGCCAGAAATGAGAATGTCAAACAGAATCTACAGAGTGTCTACTCATCTGAGATGGAGGGCAACAGGCTAGATGTCTTCTGCGTGTCTAATAAGTGGTATGAAAAGTACTGCCCCAAAGGAAACACCGACTTTGTGCAAGCTTCCGGGATCCCAGAACTTCGCCGTTTCTGCCACAGCCTCACTGCGGATGCTCAATTGAACGAGGCTAGGGACTTCCTCGGGCCTAAGTTGTCTGCACTTCTCAACTCGCTCAATCTATGGGCTAGTAGCTCACTACACAGCCAAGAGGAGATTGAAGTATTAGATGACTCAATCTACAAAGAACTGGACAAGCTTGTAGCCGAGGTAATGATCCAACGCCCACATTCTATTCCTCGATGCTTATGAAGTACCCAGATGCCTGAGATAGTTGGCACTTTCCGACGAGAGTTTAGCAAGTGCTTCCAAGAGCAGGTTATGACTTTCTTCGGTATGTGAATGCCCGTCTTATGTACCTCCACGGAGCAGAATGCCGACTTGGGATAAAGCTAGGAGAGACGAACATTGGGACCGGGCCGCAAGCACAGAAGGCCAAAAGTGGACAAACGTAAGCACTCTAATCATAACGCTGCCTTGAATATGAAGAAGAGCTAACATTATCTTGCTAGTGGCACCACTGTAATTTGATACATGATCCCCCGAACTTGCTGAGACCACGACTAACTACGATATCATAGCTCAATACAACGCATGGTGTCTTAACAATGGCAATCATGAAACCATGAAGCGAGGACGCGAGAATTGGAATGCGAAGATCATCTGGAAGATGCGATTAGAGCTCGAGAGTCAATGGGACCTTGTTGAGGAAGAGGTATCGGATGGCTTCTCAGCAATGCTCGATACCGCGAAAAGTCTTTTGGTGGCATTAAAGCCTGGTTTACGAGGTAAGTTTCTGACATGGAACTGACTAAACACCTAAAATTGCTAAGAGTATTCCCAAATCAAGACTCTGTACCATCTCAGTACGCCGATTCACTGGTCAACGGCATCGACTGCCAGGCCCTTCACCTTGATTATGAGATCGAAATCGAGGAGAGGAGATTTCTTGAGGAAGTGAGGTATGGTTTCACATATGCTGCCAATTGCCACTCGTTTCTATGCAACATTGGGTCGCTGACGAGTTTACAGGGCCATCCGCCGGTACGCGTCCGAGGCGAATTACAACTCTTACATACTTCAAGACATGATGCCAGTGTATCGATCTGCGGCTAGCCAATACGGTATGTTTCATGTTCTCTTGAGGGTTGAAAAAGAAAACGGCAAGGCGCGGCTGTGCTCTGGGGAATGTTAGTTGAGAAGGATGAGTGGGAACAGCCGGACAAAAGTTGAACCCATTGGCCTTCAAACGCAACGAGCTAATGAAACTCCCTCTAAATAGGCACTGGCAGACATGCACGTCAAATCGAAATAGTCCAAGGTCACATTCGGGACGGAATCGTGTTCCCGCAGCTTTCCATCGCAATCGCCAGCAGCATGAACAATCTGGTCGCAACAGCCGGGAAGAAGTTGGATGACATGTTTAGCAATGTCCTCGACAGCATCAGGAAAAATGTGGACATTGTATTCCGATGCCATCCTGAGTTGGAGAAGAGACCGACTATTCGTGACGAGGAAAGGGAAAGCCGGGCCATACGCTTTGCGGGTGAGGTGAAGAATCTGACGCTGAGACATGAACGGTTGCTGCAGAGTATCGAGTCACTGCAGCACAGTTGATTTTAGCCTCTTGATTCGCTCATACTTTTCTTATGTTTGATTACTCTCGGTACTAAATGATTTGAATTACAAGGTGAATTTGCCGCTCCTTTGGGGCTCTTCTTCCTAGGCATCGATGTGTAAGGCGCGGCAACAGATAATGACGTATTGGTACAATGCAAGTAAACAAACCTCTTGAAGAGATCTAACAAAGAAGATTTCTATAATTCAAGAGGTAAGTAAATTCCTTCCGCCAATAGTCAATTCTGTTGAGATACCACTAGACGCTTGTATACCTTGCGGCTTGTCCAGCTTTGGGCTGGCTGAGAATGAGGTGCTCAGCTTCATCGCTGGTCGTTATCTGACGCTGAAGGTACACATGAGTGCCGGCCTCGGCTGGAATTCGGTTATTGTCATTTCAGAACAGGCCACCGCATCAGGTTGCCAGTCGGTCATCGTCCACGGCTGTCTTCGGTTATTGTGCCCCCTCACGTGAACGGTGAGGCCACTTTCAATGCGTCTGCGTAACTTGATCCGTTGCTAGGAATCCGGGGTTCGTACGATCAAACGTCATTTGGGGCGTGGTCCAATCTATTATCTCCGACTGCCTACAGCTAGGCCAAGATAATAAACGCGGGGAAGTTTACCAAAGATTTATTGCAGCATTATCAGATACGAGCAATGAGACGCATGAGCTATCTAACTTACCTACCCAGTTACCTGCCTTCAGTACGGCAGATAGAGGTTTGGGATTAATAACATGTTTGACGATTGAAATGCTGAACCATCTGCAACAGTGACTTTTGCGGCTGGTTCAGAATATGCGCAGCACCGGTAGATGCCGTGTCTGATCATTGTCAGATGAGACTGGCTCTTCAATACTCCCTTCGTCGCAGGATGCACCTTTCCACACAGTCGAGACAATGCAAGATTCATTTCCAATTCGTATCAACACCGTGCACTGTTACTGATACTCGAAACAACCCCTGGGCCAAGACAGGCTGAATACGGTCGGGTGCTGGATAAAATTCCCCGAGCACGCCCGACATGGGGTCTTGCTCTCGTCAGCCACTCCATGGCTGATCATCACCCCACTAGTAAACATTAACGTGCCATATCAACACCCGAATATCGAATCATGAGAAGGGGATTTGAGAGGTTATCATATAATATTCCATCCCCTTTCCGAGTATCTCACCACCTCCATCACTGACAATCGAACATCGATAACGAAACCTAACACTCACCTTTATAATCAACACACATAGTCAGCAACTCACACGAGTCATCCAAATGCTCCCTGTCGCCAACGTTGCTTCGGTCGGTCCCAAGTAAGTACGATCCTCTCAAACAATCTCATTCAGGCTAATAATACTAGGGTCCTTCCCGTTGTCCTCGCCATCGGAAGTGCCACAGCTGCTGGCGGCTATGTTCGCTCCCACCCCCGAATCTTTGATCGATACGACAGCCAAAACAACCCTGTGCAGCAGAACGAGACTGTGTCGTCAACACTATTTCCAAACTGCGCTCCCGAAGCTCGATCGAAGTTCTTTGGCTTAGTTCTTGAGTCAATCTTTGCATAGAAAGGTCTGGTCGGCCTTGGGGAAGGAAATAAGATCTAATCACGATATGAAATGTTATATGATAAAGCGAATGTCGGATGCATGTACTCTGTCCATGCTCGTAAAATAATACGTTTTGACTCGTCACCTTCTGGTTCACTACCTTTTGTGTACCAAGCCTTGACGCCGCAGCCTTCATCGTGGATGTCGTGGGTTCCGGTCAAAAGTAGAGCTTTTCGTTTTCACGGTTTCTCATATTGCTCGCCGTGTTGGACATGGCTGGTGACACGCCGGAATGAGTATGGCCTGACTTGATTGATTTGGGCTACTCCGGATCACCAGGTGATATTTTGGTCTCCTTGGAACAAGGATTGTGAGGCGGTTCTTGCGTAAGCACTGGGTGCCTAAGGACTATCTCAATACTATAAAATATCATCAGGCTCAATGTTTATCATCGCTTCCCTGGCATCAGTGCGGATCACCCGGGGGGTGAATAATTACATATTATAAGTACAAGACTCCTTCAGGCTGAAAAGTCTCTATCATGAACAGACGTTTCTGTGATGGCGCCTTGAGGTATGAGTCTTGAGCCTTGAGCCATATGAGAGCCACAAAAGTATCGTATCTAGACAAAGGCAGAGCAGGCCTTGTGGAAGTGGTATGAGGACGAGAAACCTCAGGTCACTTTGAACACAAGTCAGTTCTATGCGCCCCCCTTGCGTCAGCACCCGACCAGCTAAGAAGAAATTACAAGTTGTTCCTAACTGTGCTCTCGGAAAGGTTCTCCTTCCCAAACACCAAGGCTTCCCCACGTCAGTCGGGCTCCTCAAGACTATCTGGGACAGTCATGTCACCCCGGAGTTAATCTCTATGTTCACGGCTCGTACGTTGACCCAGGCAATTCGCCAAGCTCAAAACGATTCAACAATAGAATGGTTCACTGACGTTGTCGACATTGCCCGCATCCATGTTGCGTCGCTGCTGTTTCCTGAGGTCCAGGGCGAGCGACTAATTTCCTATGAGGGCTGCTTTAACATCAACGATCTGCTGCACATTTTCCGCGAGGTGCAGCCTAACCGTACTTTCCCAGATGATGTTCTTAATTTCATGCTGTCAACTCAGGTAGACGCGCCTTGTCGAGATCGCCCGTCACACTTGTTCCCTATAATTGTGCGCATCTTAAACAAGAGCTGAGGGATTGGGGCGGAGAGGGGGAAGAGAAGGGATTAGGGGTTATACATAAACGGTGACTGTATTTTGATCAACAACCATATGGTATCATACTATCTGGATTGAAGTTTGCCAGTCCGGCTATGAAGCTAGTTGACAGTAATGCAAATTTTCCCAACATGTTGGCCGCTCGTCATATACTCAAAGGCAGCGATAACCTCGTCCCTGCTGAAGCTAAACTCTTTCTCCACGGGGACATTAAGATTCCTCGAGGTGACGAACTGCGTCACCTCCTCCAGTTGCTGTTTGGATCCAACCATGATGCCACGGACCACAGCGCCCTTCGAGAGGGCGAGAGCAGCCACATCAGGCATCTTGTCCTGGGGGCACGCGGCGAGAAAACCGATGACAGCAATGGAGCCACCGTAAGCAACAGCGTTGATGCTCTCGGCAATAGTGCCAGCGCCTCCATTCTCAAGGATGTAGTCTGCCCCATGACCTTCGGTGATCTTGAGCACCTCCTTAGACCACTCCTGGTTGGTCTTGTAGTTGACAATGTGGTCAGCACCATATGTCTCTTGGACATATTTGAGTTTAGAATCTGATGAGGATGTAATGATAGTTTTGGCACCAGCTGCCTTGGCAAGGATGAGACCGGTGATCGAAACGCCTCCAGTGCCTGACTATTGTTTAGTATGTAGCCACTGACTTCTCTCAACATGTCTCACCTAGGAAGAGAACTGTCTGACCAGGCTTCAGAGGATCGTTGCCGTAAAGCACATTCCAAGCCGTGGTGCCCGTGCACACAAGGGCAGACAACTGCGCAAAGCTGAGGCTGGAACTGGCAGGGATCTTGACAAGAGCCGAACCGGGGAGCGCGATGAACTCTCGGAGAACTCCGTCGTAGCAGCCGCCCAGGCTGTGGTGCCAGTCCTGCATAGCGCCGTAGACTGTGTTCAGGTCGAACGATGCGATCACTCTGTCTCCCCTGGCGAAACCTTCAATCTTGCTGCCAGCACTGACAACTTCGCCAGCAAGATCGGAGCCAGGAACGACATTGTCCTTTACTGGAAAGGGGTATTTCCCAGTGGCAACAGCAAAGTCACGAAAGTTGAGAGCAACATTGCGAATGCGGATCAAGACCTCGTGAGCCGCGGGCTCCGGCACGCTCTCAGTTGTGACAATCAGGTCGTGAATAGAGGTGCGCTGAGGCAGACGAAAGACTTGCTGTGTAGCCATGGGTTGATGCCTGCGAGCAGAAGCGTATGAGGCGTTGGGAAAAGAGAGATATTAGGAGTAATGAGATGGGCTCTTATAAGGTCGTGATCTTAAGGATTTCGAAGGAGAAGAGGCAGGATTCGCGGTGCTCCCGCGTATGTATTACCCGGTGGATAGAAACGAATGCTGACAAATTTCTCCCAGGGGACCAATTGATATGAAACTAGTAGCCAATCGAGTTTCCGTGACAGTTTTAGTTCCGCTCCTAAAAAGATTCCCCATCCATTTATTGACGTGAATGACTAACTTCCATGTGGCGACTGTAATCAGAAGGTGAGGTTAGGATCGACTATGGATTAATCTGTACACTTTGACAACTTCTAAGCCTGAACTAACCTGTTACAGAAAGGACGACCGTGTTGGCCGGCCCGATTTCCAATCCGACGAGCGTCTTTCCGGTACCCCCCCTCGGGTAGTGCCTACCCGGCCCCGTGGGTGTCGTGACGGTGCTGCTTACGGATCGAAACCCAGAGCTTCGGCCCTCTTCGCCCACCTCGGAGCGAGCAGCGTTACAACACTGCGTCTTCGAGAAAGACCAGAATCGATTCGATGTCTTCGACACAACAGCCTCCCGCCGATAACTCCCGCCCTTCCGAGACAAGGACAAGGCAGAGAGTGTCCGTGGCTTGCCTGCCCTGCCGCAAAAAGCGGATACGCGTAGGTCATCACCTCGGAGGTTGGCCATACCATATTAACCAAGTCTGATAGTGCGATGGCGCGGTGCCCGTTTGTGACTCTTGCGCGGCCAAAGGCGTGGCGTGTGAGTACAACTTTACTGAGAGTAAACGCAAGTTCGTCCAATTCTGCGTCCCTGCGCACAAAGGCGAAGTAATTAACCAACGCAAAGGCCCCCAAACAAGCGTTATGTTCAAGCTTTAGAAGCGCGCATACGCCACTTAGAGGAACGACTTGATGCACAGAATGAGGCACAGCTCACCCAGGATACACTCGGCGGCGGGGATGCCGTTGCGGTAATGCATTTCGGTGATGCGAACGAATCCGATGACCGAGACTTAGTGTCTGCCGTAACGGGCTTGTTGGGCCGCCTGAATATTGGCGATGATGGACAGTTGCACTATTTCGGATCTCAAAGCAACTACCATCTTTTGAACGGCAGTTTGAGCTATGCGACAATGGATTCTACTGTCTCTATGCAACGACAAGGTCTCGCTGCCGTAGAATGCTTGCGGAAGAACATGCCGTTGTCGACAGATCTCCAAGAGCATTTGCTGGAACTCTACTGGACTTGGCAGAATCCTTGGAATTACATCGTCCATAAAGGAGCTTTCTCTAGTGCTTTCCAAACTAGAACCTATGGTAAGTACTGTACGCCTTTGCTTCTTTCGGCTATTTTTGCCCTTGCTTCTCGATATTCGGATCATTGCGAATTGCGCACGATTCCCGACGACCCCAGCACGGCTGGATATGCCTTCTTTGAACAGGCAAAGATATTGCTTCTGTATGAGAGTCAGGCCCCTACTGTTGCCACAGTCCAAGCAGCGGCTTTAATGAGCATCAGAGCATTGTCGGACAATCAAGAAGCGTTGGGTTGGCTCTACTGCGGTATGTTTATCACGCGAGAGTCATATTGCGCTCAAAGCCATTGAACTATTCAAGGGAATGCGGCGCGCATGGCGCTGAACCTGGGACTCAATATCGATTGTTCCCCATGGGTAACCTCCGGCCTTATCAGTGAAGATGAGGCTGAGGTGAGGAAGGTGACGTGGTGGGGATGCTATACCCTGGACAAGTGAGCTCTTCCCGCATTCTATCTCAAGGATTATATCACAGCTGAGCATTCAGACTTTTCTCCATCGCACTAGGCAGACCTGGTTGCACCAGAAAATCCCAACATACCTGCCCAAAACCAAGTTTGGATCATGGTGCTGAATTTGAGTCCTGGGTCCCAAAACTACCATCGACGCAAGACGATTCAGCCTCAGTGCTGCAAAGCCGTTCTGTCTCGACAGCACATTTCATCGCAGAATGCTTATCCATAGCATCAGAAGCTATGGACCAAATGTTCGCAACTCTATATCCATCACACTTATATCCTCTCGTTAACACGCATTAGCTATGCTCCGAACAGTGGTTTGTCAAAGAAGGACATTGAAAACATAGTTGCTAGGACAGATCTCGAGTTGCGTGCCTATTATATCAACCTACCAAGCCATCTTCGACTGCCATCGACACTACGGAGATCGGTACCTGCACACATATACCAGCTCCAGCAAGTTCAAGCGCTGATTTACGGCTATGCAAATGACTGACTGGGGTATTACAGCATGCAATACCATGTCAACATGATCCTGTTACACCGACCTCTTCTAAGAAAATACCCAAATAATCCTGAGAGTTACTCAACACCAGGTTATTGGGAAAGCCCTCATATGAAGACTTGCCGGGATTCGGCATCAGAGACGGCGAAGTTGCTCCGAGCATTTAAGGAGAATTATACTTTCGTATGCAGATACCGCTGGAGTGTTTGCTTTATTCTTTTGTCTAAACTAATTTGGTACGCAGCGTTTCACCGCTATGGGTACCGTGCATATAGCATTCACGGCCGCCATCATACATCTTATAGATATGAAGCCTGAGAGTAATCCATATCGGCAGCAGGCTATCCGAGATCTCACCATGTGCGTTGACGCTTTAGTAGACATGAAAACAACATGGTGCGCGTGGAGTTCAAAAGCGCTGCAAGCAATACAGACCCTTGCGGAAGAATGGTCGATATCCAGGGTTCTGGAGGTGACCCCAAAGAGACTTAATACGTCTCATAGGGGACATGATGGTATTGAATAAGTGATATATTACCGGCTGGCACTTATATGCGAATGTTATTTGCGTTGAAGGAACTCCAATTTTAACTACAAACATCTATAATATAAACTCTCTTTTTGCGTGGTGGTTAACTGCAATTTCAGTCAAGGATTTGCCGCCTGCCAACTCACACACCATAGCAGCCTGCTGCTCCAGAGTAAATTCACAGCTAAACCGGCGATTTCCGCTTATGTTAGCACTAACAGATCGGTCATTAGAAGCCATTTTAGTGGTTTAATTGAAGGTTGAAGATATGAGGGTGTCTTTGGGCGGGCCTGCTTTTCCAGACTTTTAGCACGTGATTTTGCCAACCCCAAAAGATCCGGAGAAAACATCCAAAATTAGTAATAGGAGAGCAGAGAGCAGAAAGCAGATCAAGATACGGGCTCTATAGGACCACGGCAAATTAATAAGAGGTATTATATACTTTGGTAGGAGTGCCCTTTCAAGCTTAGCCCCCGGGAGTGACATAAATTCATTCATTCCTTCCGGGCTGGCGGTCAGGGCGGAAGAATTATGAAAGTAGTCGAAATGCTTGTTAACAAAGTCCGGAAGGAAAGCAATAAGGAAACAGCTGCAGTTTTATATTTGAAATGCGCCGCCAATCTGGCTTGCTCTCATAGCGAGAGAAATTGATGAAGCTTTCAGCTAATCATCTATTCCGGGTTGCGCTGACCATGGACCCCTCAGGCAGTGTAAACAGGACTCCGCCGCTCCAGGTCCGATGCGTAGGTAGCATGCCAGTCGGGGCAAGCATGATTCTCGTTGGGCCAGAAAGCGAGGGACGAGGACATGGTGGTTGATCACCCAGGGTGACTTGTGAAAGGCTCGCCCCATCCATCAGTATATTCGTCCACCAGATCGTGGCGGCGCCAAGGGAGCCAAAGCTAGCTTCAGCCACTGCATTTCCACAATTCCAATTGCCTCGCACTGAGGACGTGTCACGTCGAGATTCCAGCAGGTCTTTGGTTGACCGAACGCGCCACTCTTTCAGCTCGCGAAGCCAGCCGATTGCGAAGATAGCTAAACTCGGCCGGCCACGCGCCCCTGCAACCCCCTAGTCAACCACGTTAGCTCGACTAAGGCAACGTGCAATTCGGATGGCAAAGTGTATGACTGTTTTAGTGTTGCTACAGGTTTGAGCACTAGGCAGTAATGGGTCAATATATTTCAAGTAATGTTAGCTGAGAAAATACTGTATCCTGGCGGTTTTCTCCGCCTTGGCTGCTGCAACCTTCAGTGCCACCTCACAGCTGAGGCAAGAAACACGATCAATGATTCCCAATCCGGTCGCATACTTAAACTAAACTACACCCGAGTTTATTTGCTAATATAAACCCAGCACGATCCGGTTTATCCCTTGGAAATCAACCCTATCGCCACACCTACGAAGGTAGAAATCAAGGTTCGGATCCAGATCCCCCAGGCCTCGGACTTGTAAGTTGAAAAGACTAGGAGGCGACCCTTTGAAACTTGCTATGGAGTTCCCATTCGAGATGACGCTGATTCCATTTCCCACTCCGTCGCAACCCCACTATCAGTACAAGGAGAGGGCTGAGCAATATGACAACGATTCCAACGACGGAGATGACAAGGAGTCCCACGACGTTGAAAGTAAGGTAACTGATGCTGGAGCTCAACTGCCGGCCCTTTTGTTTGTTGCATGTGTTCCTATAAATACGGGCGAGGGAAGAGGAATTGTATCGTTGATATCTCCCGGAATCAGTATGAGCCGGCCCGGTGGAGTATTCCACTATCGCATGCTGCAACCGAGCAAGGGCAATGCTAAACCAACCGCCAACTTCGAGAGTCCATTGATTGTCGGGTAGAGGGACGTTAATGTTGTTGAAGACCGTCCCTTGTGCCTTAAGAGCGATCGCCCCGCGACCAGCAATCGAGTTCAACATTTCCCCTCCCAGGATTTCCAACATTATCACGTATGCTGTGTCGTGCTGCACCTGATTGAGTTCCAGCTTCGCAACTTCCGAGTGTAGATTCTCCGTCCTGCTCAATGCCGAGCAGTTCGGTTCCTCGCCGGAGCCTAGCTTGCATATTTGATGCTGGTCGGTACAACCCATGACAGAAACTATCTTGTCGTTGTAATAGAGAGTATATGTGTCGTTGTTAAGGGGTAGATCATAGGTGGTGGGGCTTGTGTGCGCTGCGAAGAACAAGTCGTCGACGGGGGCCGTGTAAGCAAGCAGGTTCTGCACCAGGAAAAAGAGCGTGACGTCGGCATCGGACCTTGCAATCTCGGGTAGGGGGGTGAATCCGCCTGGTGCGGTTACGCCGCTAGTCGGGGGGTTGGGGGTTAGCGTTAGCTGCCTAGGTCTACAGGCTGGAATATGGTAGTGGATGTACCTCAATATATAGCCAGCTGGTCCTCTTTGGGCATACGTTGATAGTAGATACGTGTAATTCAACGTGCTGAGAGTGTCACCGTAGTGATAAAGCGCGTATTCCTCTCCTGGATAGCGGCCGGGTATGAGCTCTGCATAGGGAGCTCTGGTGACAACGGGTGCGCATGTCGATTTGCGTCGGTATAGGACTCGATTTTCCTTAGGAGCGTTTAGTCCCAAGGTAACATGGGAGTCGATCATGCCACTGTCCATTTCGAAAGCGGCATTGTCACCTCCAAGACACATCCCAGACGCAAAGGGACACGTAGCATTTGACTTCCCAATCCATCTGATTTCTTGCTGGACGAACTGTTGACAGAGCGAATTGGAGGAGCTGGAGGTATTGTAACATGTCCGAACATATTCATCTGCAATTCTTGATGAGTTGAGCAACCTTGCTTGGAACCCTGCCGCCGGCGTAAAAGACGTGCTATCCGATGGGTCCGCATAGAATCCGCAGTCGGGGCTGACGTATATAAGCGGACCATTCGAGACGGCAACCAAAGCTGAGAGCACGGAAGCTGCAGTCCAAGCAGCGAAGGAGAAAAGGGCAAGAAACGCCAGCACCGCGACATAACAAACCGTGCTGACATCTTGACGACCTGCCTGCCGAATCGTTCGCAACATGAGCTTTGGGGCGTCCCAGGCTACCCCTGGCATGGCAGAGTGTGCAATGAGAAGCTGCAGATCTTCGTCGTCTGCACCCCGTCGCTCTGTGCCAGCGCGCAATTGGTGGAGCACAAACCGAACTGCACACCACATCCGATCTCCGCAAAATGTGACGAAAATTGCGATAAATGCAATTAGGAGTGCCGCGTTATAGGCGTCCAGTGTGAGCCTCGCGCCTGAGAGCCAGCCGTGGTCATGGTCCGTCCAAAATCCCTTGTAAACGCTTGCAGCGGATGACATGGTGCAAGAGATGGGGTTGAAAAGTCGTTAGAGTATTAATTCAGGAGCATGCAGAAATTGTCTGGTCACTCACACGACCTAATTTATTAAGTACTGTGAGACAGCCATGGGCGAATGGTCACGTTTTGAAATGGGTTCAGCTTCATTCTGACAGACTGGTCTGCACTTGCCTTCAAGCTGCATGGCGTCGCTAGTCCGTACCCTACTATGGTGCGGCTAATCAAATACTAAAGAGCCGGACCCAACCTTATTGCTTTGGGCAAATGCCAAAACGATAGTTCTCGCGCGAGGCGCACCACGCGCTTCGTCCGGCATATATAGCGATATATATGGCGGCCGACTAAACTCAAAGCGGAATTGTCCTTGCCTCTAGATATCCCTTGCTTCGGTTCGGTCAATGAGCTAGCAGGGCTGAGTAATGCCTAAGCTAACTGAATGATCCCCAACTTGGAGCCTCGAACTGGGAGCTTAAAGCGAAAGCAGGCTGTGGCTTTTAAGGGTTTAGGTGGACGATAGTGGCAGCGAGAGTGGCAGGTCATCGCTGCAGAATGTGCCCTGGCGATCCGCATGACTGTGATGGTCGGAGGCGTCACACCTCATAGACTTAAGAAGCACTGCTCCCCTCCGTCTCTAGAAAATTCGGCCCCAATTCTTTTCTTCTCAATATCAACAGTCAGTAATTTGCAGATCAATCCCTAGCACCACCGGACACCAGCCAAAGACAGTTGTAGAGAGAAGCCTACGACTAGATCACAGGTTGCACGGGGCTGCTCCTCAAACAAGCTCTTACACACCATGGCAGGCCTCTTACTCTTTTTATGCATTGGTCTTCTTATGCTGGGACTCGCCACGGCTGGCTCGGACGGGCCTCCACCTCAAGGCCGGAGCATACCTGAGTGTGACTCCAATTGTGGTCAGTCCAATCCAAGCCCTACTGCTAGCAACGCTTACCTAACTCGCCATTGCTTGCTAGGCACGTGGTGCTGTCCTCCTGCCTATCGCTGCGGATTTGTGGAAATTGCGGGTGGGTGGAGTTGCTTTGAGAACAAAAGCTATACACAATCGGCATTCATGGAGACTCCAACTACGGACTCGAAGCATAATCTAGCGTCTACCGTGAGCTTTCGCTTGCCACTTGTATCTACAACTACTGACTGGTGTAATATAGTTGCGAGGACTTTCGGACGCACCTGTCTCAACTCATCCCTCATCAGCGATTCTTGGCACCCCAACAGTGACTAGCACCACAATATCCAGCAAAACAACCTCCGAAACTAACGGAAGCCCTCGATCTAACACGTTATTAAGATGGAAATACTGTGGCATTGCCGTCGCTATGCTCGCTAGTCTCCGGTAACTTTCGTCATGCAATTAGGCTTCGCAGTTAGGTCGCTCTTGTCCGGAGATCGCTAGGCGTGGACGAAAGGTGATGGTGATTCTATGTTTACGCTACTTCATTTGGTTCATTACGGCCACCTCAGCATAGCCAACAGCTAATAGCCTCGAAATCTATACATCAATCTTGAAAAATCACATGTACCTCTCTGTTATCCTTCGGATCATTCTCTGTCTGGCACTGCCGTGCATCCATCATTTTAGGATTAAGCCTGGTAATCTGTTCCTCGGCCCACCCAGCTTTTGCTCCCTGGAACGACTAAGTATCCTGTCTATCCAGAGATCTCACACTTCGAGGTCCGCTATCGGTGCAGCACGTGAGTTTCTGTCGCCGAGTCGGTTGGCAAGGTTGTTCAACCGTCCAACCCTGTCTGGATGCTCTTTCGATATAGCCTCGAAGGCCTCCCGGGACATGCCAATGCCCTCTTCGAGGTCTGCCGTCGCTCCAGGGCGTGAGTATTCGGCTCTGCCCTGTCTCCCAACTGCCCGCGGAGAATCCTGAACCCCTAACGGAATTCTAGGTTACCCCCTCAACGCCTAGCTAATCTCGATTGGATATGGAGGCTTCAGATGATTTGTTAGCGTGACACTATCCATTAAAAAAGTCATGCTGGAATGATAATGTGCTAATGGCATGGGGCGTTAGTAGAGCTATTTCTAGCAATTAGTTACCGGAAACATTAGGTTTCCAAGCCACATCAAGTCGCAATGAAGCCACAACCCAAACTCATGCGCCACTCATGCGCCACACTGGGGTGGGTGGGTCAGCTCTTCCATGTTAAACGGGGGTTTGGGATGGGGCAACGGGTTGCAGGTAGCGGTGATGAACTGAGGTGGGCATTACGCAAACGGAAGTCTAGTGAGCAGCACCGCTGAACAACCCCGAAGCCCTTTGCGCCAACGGTCCTCCCTTCACGAAAGCCTAAATGTTTGCTGCACCGAGAGGCTCATATATCTAGCCCTATGGATACAATTGTCCAGGCCAGTCGTTGCTTGTATTCTCTACTTGCTCTATCGTAAGCTCATCTTAAGGATGAAAAGTTGGGCCATACAAATTCTGAGTCTCCGTTGGCAAATCTTATCAGGCACTCGCAGCTATCTAGAAACTCAACCCGTTCGAAACCCCGATCACTATCCGGCATGATTGACTGTCGCAGCGCGGTGTGCCTCTGTCCGCCTGGCTTGATCTTTCATTTGCACTCTTTCAAAACGCTCTAAAGCGCTTAAAACTGCAGCAAAGGGAACCTTTATGGCTAAGCCGGGAGGTGAACAGCCGCGAGAGTTTGTTAACACAAGCTGTCAGCGAGAGAAGGGCTCGAGCCTGGCTCGCGATGTGAAGTCAAGGTGATGTCTGACTGTCCGGCCATTTGGGAATGGCTCAGCTGCGAGCGCTCAGGAAGTCTGTACCCATCTATGGAGCTTATTGTATATAAACCGCCTTGTATGAATACCAGAGTTGGTAAATTTTGGGTTGCTGAAAGTATAAGCACTGTGGTTGAGAACGCGACGACGGCCAAGGCAGTGTTCATGAAATGGACGATCCTGTGTCTGGGTGCCTTCTTTAGATCCATTCGATGAGCGGCGTAAGCTGTTACTGCGATAGTTGCGAACTGGGAAGTAACTGGAGCGAGATACGCCAGTTCGATTCGAAGTTTGCCTCGAAGAAAGACTGTGAGGGCAACAACTAAGCCGACTTCGACACACTCGATGATTGCCGTCCATTTCCACAATGCTTCTATTCCAATTCCTATAGCAAATGGATATATAATTGCTGTGATCTGTTTTTAATCTTAGAGATGTCGCAGCACGAGTGAAAGACTTTGACTTACTTGGATTATAGCGATCCCCCAGAGGGAGACTATCCCCAAGAGATTATGCACAGATATTTCGGGAAACCAGGCGAAGCGAAGCTTTCCGAAGATCACAAGAGAGAACATAATTAAGCTAGCCATCTCTAGTACGGCCCAGATTATCATGATGCCCTTTAAGTAGTTCTCCCTCGACCACGTGGCTTTGAATTTTAGGAAAACGAAAAGACAAACAGAAAATGTGGAAAGAGCAGAAAGTAGACAGATATCAGTGATCTGATAACGTTGAGAAAGATGATCCATGTTGGAATATGTAAGACAGATAGCTGCTAGACTGCTGAGGTGTGTATTTAAATGGCATCAGACTACGTTTAGGCACTCTGTCACGGTAGAATGTGGTATTACGGAATAAAATTAAATGCTTGCTTGGAGTTGACCATTTTTGCCTTGTTTATTATCTGGGCGTAGAATACGGTTTGAATTCTATTCTAAAAATATATACTGGCAATCAACTCCATAGGCAAAGCTTCTCAGGCTCTTACAAACAATATGTTAAATGAGCATTATAGAGAGGGCATTAGTGCCTATGGGAATGAGGGGCGGGCTTACTATAGCCATGTTCTTGAAAACTACCTGCTAGTCAGCAGCCACTCGTTTTAGCTTATTGAATTGCCACAGCACTGCCGCAGGTAAGCGGACAAATTGCCGAAACCTACAACTAGTTATAGTGTGGAATCACTCTCAATGCCAAACTATAAACTATTCTCGTTGTCTTTTGGTTAGAGCCACATGCTAAATCGTGAGCTGCGGATCAAAAGACATCCACGCCACTCGGGATTACCTCATCATATACAGCCGTATTTACAGATTATAGACACGTACCCGCCAAATTGAGATCTATATAAAGGGTTTCAACATGCCAAGATATGCCAAAACTACCTCATCAACCGAAGCGATGAGTACCCCCGAGAAACCCCTCCGGTTTGCCTGCAACCGGTGTCACTCCCTAAAACTCAGATGTCCTCGATCAAATGAGCTCGACAAGAGTGGACCGGATGAGCCGTGTTCTCGGTGCCGAAGGGCTGGAGCAGCATGCATTATCAGTGAGCGAGGGAAGGTTGGTCGACCTGCGAAGAGAAAAGCAACGCCTCCAACACCAGCAGAGCTCGCTGAAGTGTCAAATCGAAAGATGAGAAAGTTATCGTCGACTGGCCTTCTCCATGTCTTTGGCTTGGTAGATCCAGCGCTGCAAACAAACGAGCTTACCCCTCCTGAGTCACTGGACCATCCCCTGCACTGCGAAACAGAGAACCTACTTTTAGGGTCTGAAAGTCTTGGGTTGATGCCGCTGCAGCAACAATCATTACATGAGAGCGAGGCTGTAGATTATAATAATGCTACATGCCACTCAGAGCATCTTTGGGCGGAGGGACCTTTGGATCCGGACCCAAGCAACTTTCTGGGTCCCGAGACGGTACGTTACCACAACTACTCTAAGAGGGCCTCTATTTATATACGAGCCTCTCGTCAGTATGAACACTATAACTAACAAAACTTCGAGGTCCTCTTTGATCCATTCCCCCAAGATATTGATCTCGATATCGACCACCCCGCTTTCCAATTTCCACAGGATATGGCCAAGTTTGACCTAACGGGAGGAATGCCTGGAATGAAAGACAAAGAGGGAGATCATCTCCTCTCTAACACATTTGAGACTGCCTCACCAACCAAAAAGGCTGCGCAGAAGAAGCTCCCCCCTTCGCCTCCAGTTTACAAGTCAGACTGGTCTTCGACATCCTGCCTGATGAAACTCTCCGACCTGAGTGCCAGAATGCTCCGATCTTTGGAAAATCGCCGAGCAGCCACTCCGGCAGGCAGCGACTTCCAGGATCCCCTTTCAAGCGGCTGCAAGCTTGTGAAGGAGACCGTTGACTTTTCCGGGGAGCTGATCGATGTGGCGAGACAAACCCTACCGCGAGTCTTTACTGCGTCCAATCAACGCGATTCGGCTCTAGGGACTGAGGTCTCTATACTAACTAGCGAAGGGGATGATGATGCAACTGTCTATCCTGCTGCTTTAAGTATTAATGACTGGACGGATATTAAGGCACAATCTGCCCCGCCTATGCCAGAGTCTGCTGTTAGTTTCCTATTATTAGGATGCTACGCCCAGCTGCTATACTCATTCGAGCTTGCTATCGACTGTTTATATACTGAGCATAAAGCTTCAGAGCGCTTAGCAAGCGTTGCAATCGGCAGCGGCCTCAGCAATATCAACTCGCTCAAAGCATCACTATCCATCCAAACTGTAATCTACCTTCTCAGCCGGGTTCACAGGGCTTTTATGATTGGCGAGTCCGATATTGGAGATAGAAATAGAATACAAGACGATTATTCTAATTCTGGTGGTATTAAGGACTGGAAGCGATCTCTAATGGGAGCTAAGAGGATCGATGAGGGCCTTCTTGGTCGGACATTTGATGAGATCCAGGAGCGAGAGCAGAGGTTTATAAAGAAAGCCCAGCAACTTAAACAGATGATTAATAGACTTTAAATATGAGAATAGATAGACCCAGGTTATATAAACTCTTTAAAATTGGGAATTAGGTAAAATTAGTTAGCTGCTCGCCCGTGCCCTCACTTGGCCTCAACGTAGAGCATGTAAGTCTGATAAGCCTGAGCCCGTGTGATGATCCCGAGTCTTGCCTACAGTGGTATCAACTTCCATCTAAGACCTTCTGTTCAGGAGTCTCAATCCCTTCTTTACAATCTCTGCTTCCCGGGGGTGCCATGTCCGGAGGTTGTACATGGCAACAAAGACACCCATTACAGTCAAGACTCTCAATAGAGTCCTTACTCGCCATCTTCGGATCCCCTGTCTGGTGTATTTAATTTTCCAGTCACTCCAAACGGGAAACATACAACGCAACGTAAACCATATCTGTGAATAACTGTGTCCCTTGGTAAGCATGACTCCATTCGTGCACGGTGGAGGGATACACTTACGGGTATGAGGCCGAATTCCATCCGTCAGCTGATTTGTACCAGCTATTGCATTGAGCGTCATTCCAGACTGTCTTGTTCAAAGCTCTCTGAATGTCGACGTTGTAAGCCACCTCTGCCTCCTTTTTTACCTCCACATAGGAAAAGGTTCCATTTAGGATTGGCTTGATGAAATTCAGAGCGTAGGATACCTGGTTCTCTGAGCATAGGATCACGCTTGAGTGTCCTGTTACCGTGTTCGGTCCGAACAATGTGAAGAAGTTTGGAAAGCCATCCATGGCAGTCCCAAGGTACATTTGCGGACCCCCACGCTCTTCAAAGACTGATTCCAGGCGTTGTCCTTTAGAACCAATTATCTCAACTGGGTGGAGCCATCGGGTGGTCTCGAAGCCGTTTGCAAGTACGATGACATCCGCCGAGATGGTAACACTTTGGTCCTCGGTGCCAATGAGCTCTGATGGGTGAGTATGACAACCAGGTGACAGTCTCACGCCGTCTTCTTGGACGCTTTCCAATGCCAATGTTGTCAACCTCACCTTCGGCGTATGCAGAGACGAAAGCCATCCGGAATCCCGAACTCGCCTCTTACACCCCACATCGTATTTAGGTGTCAACATGTCGTGATACTAACTTTATGGTTAGCGCAACGTTGAGGTCAGCGAAGGAAGTATACGCCTTACCTTTGAGGGGGTAATCTGCTTTATATGTCGCAGGAGCTCGTCGGCATACTTTGCTCTCTTTGCATTGCTGTAGTTGCTAGTGCCGAACAAGATAATGTCTTGCTCTATCGTAGCTGCGACACCAAGCCTGACGGTTGTCGCGAATCACGGGACGTTCTTAGGAAGCCATGACCCCCAGACCTTCCAACCTTCTTTCCCGAATGGTGGCTCTACTCGTCGCACCACCCACGGAGGCGAACGCATCAACTGCGTCACTGACTTCGCGCCGAGCTTCCCTGCCAACTCGGGGACAATCTGCGCCGCGGTGCAGCCAGTGCCAACCACGATCACGTCCTTGTCCTTCATTGAAACATCATGGTTCCATCGCGCAGAGTGAAAGATATCGCCGCGAAAGTTATCAGCGCCAGGAATCTCCTCAGGCCACGCCTTGGGCTCGACGAGACCCCCAACAGCACTGATGAGCACCTTGCATTTGATCTTCTCCTCCCGAACATAAACGGAAGCAATACCTTCTTCTCGTATTCTCTTCTCGCGGTTTGCCGCACTAAGGTCACCTTTCCCAGGCGCCAAATGTTGCACGGTAATGTCCCAGAGCTCCTCAAGAGGGTCCCAGCGGCAAACCGTGACTTCGGTATTGAACTGGATCTTGTCCACGATGCGATACCTTTCGGCGATGCTTTGAAGGTACTCTAATATTTCAAGGCCGCTTGGGAAGAAACTTGACCAATTCGGATTTTGGCAGAAGGAGTACGAGTAAAAGACGGCCGGCCTAGATGCATTCATAATCCATTACAGTTAGAACGGACAGATGTACTATTGGCTTTTGGGTTAAAGGTAATTGAACGTGTACTCACACATCGCAGGCTACGCCTGGATATCGATTGATCCACCAGGTGCCTCCTAACCCTGAATGTCTCTCGAGCAAGCGGAATTGGTCGAATCCAAGCTTTTCCTTGAGCTGGCAGGCCATGGCGATTCCGGATTCTCCAGCACCCATGATAACCGCGGGATAATACACAGATGTCCCTGCATCATACCCCTTTGGGGTTTGGGCATTCATGAAAGACATGGTTGAGAATTGTCAACCGAAATTGGGACACACAGTTGAAAGGTTGAGGTCCGCGGGGATGGTGGGCGATATTATGGCATTTTAGTGATCTTTATACCGGTTTCAATCACGCTCCGAGAGTGTCTTCAAAACCTCTAGAGGACCGAGGCATGATGCTCGGGCTTCGAGAACTGCGGGGAACAAGACACGGGGAAATAGCCAGTTGTACTACTAGGTCCGCATGATCCTCATTTCATGACTCCGCAACCCTCCGGTTGTTTTGCTTCCCGTGTCATATTGAAGCATGGGGGGTGGTAGCGGTTAGATAGTGGTAAGATAAGGCCACGCGTGTGAGGGGATTCCAAGTGACCTTCATAGTGTGGGGCACGGAACCAAAACTGAGGCAACACGACATCACACCATATTTTTGAGGGTTATGTATTGAGGGCCGGGGGCAACAGGCTGCGGGGTGGTGTGGTTGCGTAATTCATTATCATACACCTTTGCCCCTTCCAGATGGCCTTGGGAAGATTGTGTATTACCGCGGAGAGTTTGGGAAACATGTGGCCATGTTCAAAACAAGCAGAAAATTCACCGCATTTCATCAATATTTCAGATGGAATCGACTTTAGATGTAGTTGTGAAAGATTCACTAATGAAAACTCATATCATACTGAAGCTGATGCTCTGATTCTCCATGACAAACTCAAGCCCTCGGGGACCGTAAGCGCGAGGGTTGCAGTTATTCCATAGTAACTCCAGTATTTCAATCCCTCGCTTCATACCACGAGTCCTGAAATTGGAGCGTGAAAACCCTTCTCGGACCAGGTCACGCTGCTTTTCTGACCTGCAACAGGAGCCGATGATGATCGCCGGCCACAGCATTGTCGTCCCAAGAGATGAAGAGCCCGAAGTGAGTGAAATCAGAAGTGGCAACGACATTGCCACTCGCGCCTCTACATCAGCAAGTACTATGGGATTGAGAAAGAGTGAATCGTAGAATGAAGAGCGGAGAAATATCAATAGGGCATTCTGATAGACCAAAGCTGCTGCGGCTCGCTCAGGATTAAGGTCAAGCTCGGAAGCTGATATTTGAGAGTAATGCCAGAGGCAGATTCGATCTTCCAATTGCCAGTATCCGTTTTGTAATTCTGCCGGGCAGTCCTTGCCCTGGTCTGCTTGTCGTCTCTGGGCGAGGGCAGAAATATCAGGAATTATTTCGAAAAGTCCGTGTCCAAACCCAAGGAGCGTGCCGTAAGTTTTGCATTGACTGAGAAACTCCAAGGAGCTGAGAAACGGGTCCAGAATCACCGTTCGCCTGTCGCGCGTGCCAGTTGGAGTTACGCCGGCGACTAATGCTAGGTAAGCATATAGCTCAACCAAGAAACCCCAGAGATGGAGACTGTCTGCGTTGAAGTGGTTGAGTGAGTCGGTGAATAGGGATACTATCAACTGACGGCATGCTGCTAAATGTGTAAAGAATGTGCCATTCACATCCCCGGAGACGCTCTAAACGACCAGTTAGCGAGGAGCCATTCAAATAATTGAAGACGAGTCTCGGGTGACTTGCCTCGAACAAGCACAGAAATAAGGATATCAGCAGCAAACGGAGGCTCTCGTTCCTGTCTGAGGGAGGAGTTCTAGACAGAGAGTGCCGGAGGCCACTGATGACCCCCGAATAGTACGACCAAGTCTCCAATGCTAGACTCGGAGCGACCGAGTCATCGTGACAAAGATGAGCGCCACCAAGGCATAGGACGACATTCATAACCGAGTCATCAGTGTAGGCAAGAGGTAAAATGCATTGTAAGAATGGGTTGGTGTTCTGTGATGGCATAGCGGCCAGCATTGGTGCAGTGCATGCAACATAATAAGAGACTATCTGCTGAGCCCCATCGGACAGCTGTGATAGCTTGGAATGGCTCAGAGCATGACGCAAGGGCGCAACTGGGCTGCCCGCCTCGCATCCAGCACCTGAAGAATTGGGTCGGGGTCGGGGTCTGTCGCCTTGGACTGGACATGCCTTGGGTTGACTGGCAGACGGGGCGAGGTGACTCTGAGTCAAGCTCAGAGCAGGGGGCAGCCCGTGGTCACTGGCCTCGGGGTCGATGGGGCGTTCTTCATTGCAATCAATAGTAGTAGATGCCCGTTCAAACTCCAGAGCTTCTCCGCTCCTGATGGGCGGTCGCGTAGATAAGACTTGCGACTCGACCGAGCCGCTCGGCCAAACACAGTCTCGATGGTTCTGAGAACAGGCGGCGCAGAGGGGCCGTGCCTCGTCGCACTTCTTCCGACGCACACGGCATGTGAGACACCCAGATTTGGAGCGAGGGTAATGGCGGCGCGGTCGTCGAGGGAACGGGGCGGACCGGGAGGGTTGAGACGACATGACGGCTACAGTGGGCTCATCAGTTGATTCCCTCGGCCAGGAAGGTCGTCGTGTCCGAAATTGAGCAAATGGGAACAGGGAGGTGAGGGCGTACCGAGGAGCATGGGATTGGTCCCCGTTGACTATGAGCAGGTTGAAGTTGAAGTTGGAGGATCTGTTTGCGGGGTGCAGATAATACGCTACCGCACATACATATCTCGTATCCATCCCCCCCTGTGTATTTTAGACGCGGAGGCGGGGCTCAACGATCCGCTGCAGCATAACTGCCGACGTTAAGATAAGCGTTTCGATAAGCCCCACCAGGCTCTAAATATACTACTACGTAGACTATAGGCTTTATTTACCGGATCATGACATCGTTCCTCGGCACCCACCATTCCGCGTAGATACCATCGTTGATATCTAGACTACCGAAACATGCGGTGTAGTTTTTAGACTTCGGGTTTGCAGCGCGCAGGGCCGCAATCAGCGGATATCGTGGCAAGTTTGGGTGGTGCAGGATGAGATAAGGAACGGAAAGAAGAGGCATAAAAACTCGACAAGGGAGCCCGGCATGGAAGTATTGAATCGCATAGCTTAGGGACAAATCTTTCAATCGCACTTACTCAACTAAAACAAATTTCTCGCAACATCATTCTATCAGAAGTCAGAAAAAATGTCTGAAGTCAGGCATACATCTCCCTTTGCCTCCGAGGCGTTTCCGTCCCAAGGATACCCTCAAGTCACCATCTCGCCAAGTCACTCAAGAATTGTGACAACCTCTGGCCAGATAGGAATCGACACCTCGGGACAAATTGCCACTTTGTACGAAGACCAAGTCCAACTCTCGTTCCAAAATCTGGCCGCCGCAGTAATTAGTGCCGGTGCCCGGCTCGAGGATGTCATGAAGGTGACGACTTACGTCGTTGATTACGACCCTTCAAAGGCCACTGTCATCGCGGAGGTAGCAGCTGCTACTTTCGGTGCAAGAATCCCGGCAAACTCAATGATTGGAGTGGCCAAATTGTTCAGGCCTGAGGTTCTATTCGAGGTCGACGCCACTGCCATCATTGCAGAAGAGCCTAGCTTGTCACCTCCTTCCGCTCCAAGCAAGCCCGTCGATGTCGCCATTGTTGGAGCCGGGATGAGTGGAGTCCAGGCTGCATACGAATGCCACAAAGCCGGCCTCTCATACGTACTACTTGAGGCCAATGATCGCATTGGAGGCAGGGCCCGAAGCGAGGCTGCCTCCAACTCTGGAAGCGGAGTAGTTGACGTGGGTGCGGCTTGGATCAACGACACCAATCAATCAGAAATTTACAAATTGAGCAAGGATTTGGGTTTGGATCTCATCGTCCAGCGGGCAGAGGGGATTGAAATCTGGGAAATTGAAGAGGGAAAGCCATTCACCGCACCATATGGCAGGATTCCGGTTGGTATCCCCCAAATCCCATATAGGTGCGCAACTTGAACCTGACCGAACTTCTGCTCAGATTACAGAGGCTCAGGCTCCTCATCTGGAAAGAGTCTTTGGTGCTCTGGCCGAGATTGACCCCTCGGATGACAAAGTCGCTGCGGACATTGATTCAATCACATTTTCCCAGTACATCGATCGCATTTCAGATGATGCAGTTATTCGAGACATGGCCAAGATGATTTCTAGGGCGCTTATAGGCATCGAGGCAGACGTTGTCAGCGCGCTGTGGCTTATCAACTTCATCAAAGGGGGTACCGGCATTGAGAATTTGATCTCTGATCTCAAGCATGGTGCTCAATACCAGCGAATCCGGCAAGGTAAGTCAAGCCACATCTCAAGATATAGGATACTGGGTTCCCGCTGCTAATCCAATTCAGGCATGTCATCGTTTCCTAGGCGCCTAGCAGAGCGATTGCGCCCAGGCTCGGTCCATTTGTCCACCCCGGTCACAGCGGTCACCCAATCTTCCTTGGGCATCTGCTCGGTGGAGACCTTCTCCGGGCTCACTTTCACGAGCAAGAAGGTGATTCTGTCAGCTCCCACGCCTGTTTATCACAAAATCCAGTTCGATCCTCCATTGCCCCCGCCAAAGTTGCTTTTGTCCAACAGCACCCTCAACGGATGCTACTCCAAACTCATCTTCGTGTTCTCCACGCCGTGGTGGCGGGAAAACAACCTGTCTGGTATTATGAACACAACTGTGGGCCCGATTTCCTTTACACGAGACACCTGTTCTGAGAAAGATGAGCAATACTCGCTCACTGGATTTCTCGTCGCCGACATCGGCCACAAGTGGTCTCTCAAGAGCAAGGAAGAACGGAAAAGGTTGGGATGGGAACAGCTCAAGAGGATGTATGGCGTTGTTGTCAGCTCAATTCCCGAGCCCATCAACATCCTCGAGAAGGAATGGATCAAGGATCCGTGGGTGATGGGTGGATCGTGCCCTGGCATGCCGGTTGGCGTTATCACCAGCGAGGTTGGCCGATCTCTCATTACTCCTCACCAGAACATCCATTTTGTTGGGTCTGAGACAAGCGCTGAGTGGACTGGTTTTATTGAGGGTGCACTCCGCTCAGGCCGTCGCGGGGCCAACGAGGTCATCGCAGCGCTCAAGTAACAATAGGTGGACCAAGTATTTTCTTTTTTAGGATTAACTATCGAGTTTTTATTGCTTTCATCTCTCATACTTGTTTGCATGTGCACATTTGAGAGCGAGTGGGTGTTCCTAGCGGCCCTATTCGTCCTCCCTGCTACACTCAGTTCTGAGACTTTCTAACTAGAGGACGCCTATGTTGTTTATCTAAAACTGAGGAGTCACTTAAATATGTAAATCTCGCTATTGATTAGCCATATTGTTGGTTTAAGCTCTGGAGTAGTTGAATTCGAGTCAGTCATCGAATATTATGCTTGTATTTGCATCGCTACGGCAGCGTTTCAATCCAGTTTATATACCGAGCCTGACCCAACCTCTCACAACTAATGTAAAAGTCGGCTAACGTGTGCTCGCGTACGGGAGTTTCCCGAATGTCCAGGCCTTATGCAAACAGAGTTCTGACTCTCTGGGAGAAGGTCCTTAAAGAGCCGTGGATCCACTTGACGATACACAGACAAGAGCCCGAGCCCGGGAGATGGTGTGCTAGGGTGGTCTGTGGACCAAGTCGTTGTGCCCCAGCTGCGCCAGTCGATCCAGCACAGCACCCACGACTCCAGTGGTTGGCGGTGTGTTCCTGGACGCACTGCTTCATGGCATCCTCGAGCTTGTTGGCCTTGGAGAGGGTAGAGCGGCAGGGAATGACGGTGATGGTCTTGTCCGCTCTCGCCGTTGACCAGCGGAATCGTCCAAAGAATGGACACGCGAAGAATAGGAATGCGGCGTGCGGCGGCCAGCACAGAGCCATAATAGGTGCCTATCCCAGTCTTGGCTTGCTGTTCTCCGCCACACTGCGCGTCCGCTTGGGTTGACCGACCTAGTAACCTTGTTTAGGCATAATCGAATAGAGAGTATTTTAATCTTTGCTCGGTAGTTGATTCGGGTGATGTTCAGAACATGGGACCCGTCCGGCCGCCGCGGGTGCCCGGTGATCAGTGAACGCGGAGGCCGTTATATTAAAGTCTTAATAGAGTTCAAGCTGCAATCACCTCGGACTCAGGGCTCTTAGAGTTGCAAAGGCCATGGCATAAACTCTAACGCTCTAGTCCTCTGCAGCATTGTTGATCTTCTCTCAAGTTGGGGTCTTTCATCAAGGAAGGAGGCGTTAAAATGTTCTCGGACCCCACATAGAAGACGACGGAAGCCGGCAGCAAGTCATTGTGGCAACACATGAGATGCTTCAACCAGCCTCCGAGGATCCCGGACTTCCAGCTCATTCAAACATGGCTAACTTCATGGTTTCGGTGATTCCAGGGTTAAGTCTTCATTAGGGCGGAGAGCATGGGTACCATGCAACCCAACATCACATCCCAAGATGATGACTATATATTGCAGCACTGAATCCCTCTCCCACAAGCTTCAGACCAAAGACATTCTACCTACAAGCTTCATTTACATCCAGTCTCGTCCTATATACACTATGGTTGCCATTTCCCAAGCCGTTGAGGTCCTCATCGTCGGCGCTGGCCTCAGTGGCCTCCGTGCAGCAACGGACATCCACGAAGCTGGATTGTCTTATGTTGTCCTGGAAGCCATGGACCGTGTCGGAGGCAAGACCCTCTCGGTTCCTTCGTCTTCTAACAACTCCGCCCCGCTCGATTTGGGTGCCGCATGGATCAACAATAGCACCCAGTCTGAAATATTCGCCTTATCGAAAAAATTTGGGTTTGATCTCATAGTGCAGAGGACCGAAGGGAATTCTTTGTTCCAAACCGCTGAAGGGGATGTCTCATCTAACCCCTTTAATATACCTTTTCCGGTAAGCCCACCGGGGAATAGCTGTCAGTTCGACGTTTCTGGACATCGCTTGCTAATATAAGTCTACAGGCTTCTGACGACCAGCTGGCCGAGGTTCAGCAGCTTATCGATATCATTAATAAATATGTCGAGCGCTCTGACCTTGAAACCCCGCACCTTGGTCCGGATGCGGAAGAATTGGATGCATTGACCGCTTTGGAATTTGTGAAGGAGAACCTTGGAACTGATGTGACTGAATTGGCAATCACAGGCTTCGTTCGAGCTATCCTTGGAGTTGAGGCGGACGAACTCAGCGCGTTATACTTGGTGGATTACATCAAGAGCGGTACTGGACTGGCCAATCTCGCCGCCGACACTGCTGATGGTGGCCAATATCTCAGAAACCGACAAGGCAAGACTGACGCTCTGATTTCCTATTGTGGAGCTGTTGTCCAAATGAAGGCTGGAACGTTGACTAACCACTCGCTCGACAGGAAACCAACAATTCTCTATCAACCTCGCTAAGCAGCTGAAACGTAAGAGTGTCAAGCTCTCTACGGCTGTCACCAAAATTACTCAGACTGATGATGGCTGTATTGTTGAGACCAACAAGGGAACCCGATACTCGGCTAAAAAGGTCATCATCTCGGTACCCACATCGTTTTACTCTTCCATTGAGTTCGTGCCCGAGCTGCCAGACGCGAAGAAGGAGCTTGGCGAGACAACAAAGTTGGGCTACTGGTCGAAGACAATTCTTGTGTTCGAGGAGCCTTGGTGGCGCGCAGCGAACCTCTCTGGTGCCTTCTTGTCGGTGAATGGACCTATCATCTTCACCCGCGATACTAGCGTCGAGGAGGATGATCAGTACAGTATTACAACTATTCAGATTGGCCAACCTGGCCGTGACTGGTCAGAGCTGGATGCAGAGGACAGGAGACAGGCTGTTCTGGAGCAATTCCGCACTGCCTTTGGCACTGTGGTCAATGATATCCCCGAACCTATCAACATTATCGAAAAGGAATGGTCAAAGGACCCATGGGCATTGGGCGCACCTAGCCCTGTTATGGTGCCTGGTATCATGACAAAGGATGCCGGAAAATCGATCCGCGATCCAGTTGGAAATCTCCATTTCATTGGTACAGAGACGTCGCATGTTTGGAAGGGGTATTTGGAAGGTGCCGTCCGATCTGGAGTCAGGGGCGCCAACGAGGTTATCACGGCACTTGAAGACTAGAACTGGTTACTGAGGTCTGAAGACTAAGTGGGTTACTATGGCAATAGTCCAACGGTGCTTCATGCGAGACGTTATCAGACACCATCGAGCAATCAGGTAAATAAGCACGTGGCGTTGGGAGTCAGTATTGATGCGAGGGAGAATAGACAAGGCGGTCGAGTTAAGGGGGGGGTCTAGGGCTTTAACAGCCGCGAGGGAGGCTAGTTAAAGGAGAGGGAGATTTTTCAGGATTTTTCTAGAGGGAGACAGGATCATTGACATCACCGGCTTCAACAGTGGGATAGACCGAGACCTCCCGTATCAGCTAGCCAGTCGAGACTTCTTTTCTTAGTTGTATTTTTATTAAATTTCATGACAGTCACCTTACAACTTGACAGGTTCCTTCTATTTCTACTGAAATCGCCCTTTTCCTCCGAGCCCGATATCCGCAGTCTCCCAGTCTCCTGTACCCGCCCGGATCTTCCAGCTGCAACCACAAATTCAAGCCTTGCCACTTTCCGCAGCTAAGATCTAATAGATCAAAGGGTCTAATCAGACGCTTTACTAGCTATCATGAAACAACTGGCCTGTCTGTCTCAATCGTGGTCATGTTACAAGCAGCCGCTGCTGACTCTGCTGAAGTCAGCGGACAGCCGCAGTTGCGATTGGCCCCTTGTCTCCTTAGGGGATAGCTACCTAGTTGGGTGTGGTCTCTCTCGTCCCTTGGGGTCGTTTCAGTATATCCAAACCCCCATTGGGCTAGCATAACGTACAGTAGTTTACCCTATACAAAATATCTCGCTATTGTGTTTCCACACAGAGTCGATTTGACTCTTAAGGAAGTACCATTTCTCTATTAATTTAGCTTCACAAAACTGAGAAGAGCAAGTATTTACCACATAGCAAAGGATTGAGGGAACAGAGGAGAAAAACTCGTAAACAGTATTCAAAATAGCACTTTTTCATTAGGTCGAGTTGCTTATGGGGATTAGAATTTACAAGAATAGTAAATGACCAACGTGCTTTCAAGATAGGCACTCAATATCCCTAGATCTCTCCATCGATTGTCCCAATACAGTCCAAATTGAGCAATGAAGTCATCCCCAAACTGATACGGGCAATACCCACAATTTGAAGTTGCGTTTTCATTGGCCAAGTATCCTGGCGCGGTTTCAAGCCATCCTTGCAGGTATTCAAAACATGTCACACCTGCGGGCGGGTCGAATCGATACAACTCAGAAAGCTTACATATGACCTCGAGACCTGACAACTCTGTCTCGATCAGCCCTCCAACGAGGTAAGATACTGGGTTCGACCTAAATATCCAGACCCAAAATTTTGGGATGTTTTGGGGTGGGACGGTAACACCGCAAAAGAGCGAGAAAGTTATCAGGATAAAGGGGGTAAACAACGCGGCAATGTATGATGATGGTGTGAATGCGGCGATTGTTTGACCTAGCTGGACAGAGAATTGACTTGTGATCAAGACAATGAAGAACTCATAGCCCGCCTTAGTCGCGTCAATGCTAAAGTTGGCTGGGAAGAATAGGAGCAAATAAAACTAGGAGAATGGCTGGTTAGCTATTATTCCAGTTTTAATAGAAAGGGGACATACTAAAACAGTACATAGAATTGTGAATGGAATTTCTGAGAGCAGCATCGCTGTGAGAAATACTGTTCTGGAATACATGCCAGAGGCTCTCTCACGGTGAAATATTCTTTTCGCCCTCTCAAAGGCGGGCTCCACCTGTGAGAGGACGAGAGAAGGTAAGATTGTAACCTGAAAGATTATAAAGATTCGCATCTGCAAGTCGCCAAACGCATTACCGGTGTTCAGATATGCCAGTGCTGTCAAGAGCGCTATGGTGATATGGTTAATGATTCGTGTGCTGGCATAACCTGGCTGACGCCATGCTGATTTGAGGGCTCGAGTTGATACCGTTTTCAGCTGGACTAAAAAGGTAAGGCAGCCAAGAATATCCTTAGACTTTGAATGACCTTGGTTTGTAGAGATATCATGGATATCCCGTGCATTTTCGATGATGTTGTTGATATCTCGATCCATGAGAGCTTTTTTGTCAGATTTTGACCAGATCTGTGCCCACTCGTCCGCTGATTTTCCGCCGTTGCTGATGGCTTCAAGCATAAACTCCGCAAAGTTGGTGGCCTCGGGACAGGAGTATCCTAAGTGAGAGAAGTATTGACCGGCTTCTGCTATCGGCCCACAGAACAGTTCTCGCCCGCCATGGAGGAGCAGAAGCTGAGAAAAGGTGCTAAATATGGCTGCATTAGGTTGGTGAATTGTGCAGACAATGGACTTTCCTTCATCGGCTAGCTTTCTCAAAAAGTTCACAATGTTCATGGCTGATTGTGTTGACAACCCACTCGTGGGCTCATCCAAGAACAAAACGTCGGGCTTGGCCGCCAGCTCGACTCCAATAGTCACCAGTTTCCGTTGCTCGAGAGAGATGCCACCAGTTTCGGGCTCACCGATGATAGAGCTGGCAAGAGACTGAAGCTCCAGAAGGTGGATGATCTCTTCGACATCAGCGTTTTTGGCAGCCTTGCTGAAGGAGGCGGGTTGACGAAGGTACGCTGAAAACTGAAGCGCTTCGCGGACTGTTTGACAGGGATCGTGGACGTCAAGCTGCTGGCAGTAGGCAGTGCGCCTGCAGAAATCCTCTTGCAGGGGCTTTCCGTCTGCAAGAAGAGTGCCACTGACTATGCCAGTGATCTTCCTATTTGCCATCAGATCCAGTAGAGTGGATTTTCCAGCACCAGATGCCCCCATCAGTGCCATCATCATGCCAGGTTTGACATAACCGGAAATGTCTTGGAGAATCTGACGTGACTCAGATTTAGAGACTACAGCTGTGTATCCCATGCCACTCCAAGACAACGTTTTATGCTTGGTTTCTGCCTGGTGACGAGGGTGACAAGTCTCAGTTGGGCGATGCCTGTCCATCGGCCTCTCCTCGTCTATTCCCGCGGCATCGTCATCTCCTGATGCTTCCATTTCGACTGGAGATGTCACAAATGTGACGGACTCAGATATGATGATATTGAAAATGAGCAGGCCGACAACAAATGCAAGGAGAATTGCGATGTTCCTCCAAATATGATGAACATCGAAACCAAACGCCGCTGCAAGGTAGGAAGATCCACTGACTGTTTTTGATCCACGCACAGCGCCGGGAACTAAACAGATCTTATAGTTTTGATCGCTGTACCCTGGGCCATGAGGTACGAAGCTGGAATCTGAGCAAGCTAGATCCAGTTCCCGAAATTCGTTGGCCATGAGACCTTCGAAGCTGTAGGCGATCGGATTAACCCAAGAGAACCATTGGACCCACGGCTTTTGATCGCGGTACGGCACAAGATATCCGGATTCCAGAACAAAAAGTATAATGACGACGCAGGCCACCTTGAGTGCTCCATCGAGTGTCTTCGACATGCATCCCAGGGTTCTGAAAAACAATGTCAAAGCGATCTGGCCGAAAATGATGAATAAATAAAATACGAAGAAGGACCCGGCATCAGTGCGCAGTCCAGCCATGAAATAGACAATAGCGGAGAATATCAATCCCTAAAGAATCCGTCAGCTTCCTAACCACCATAAAACCTCACTCAAGGAATGCGTATGATATAACCTCATACCTCCAAGGCAGACAGCGGGATGTCGAAAATAATTTGGCCCAAACACGCCGCACTCGGCCTGTAAAATGCGAATGATGTGTGCTTGTTAAGAATCGGTCGACCAAGGATGGTTAATGGCAACTCTGCGAATGCCGAGAATGCATTATACAACAAGGAAATGAACATGACTCCTCCACGCGTAAATGTGCCGTTGGAAGTCCGAGGCAATTGCCAATACACAGAGCCGCATACAAGAGCGATGATGGTGGATGTGACATTTTTAATGATTAAGCCAAGTCGGTCTTGGAGGCGCAGCTGAGCATGGCGACGAGCAAGTGCGGATATCTGCGTCCAGATTGAAGTCCGGTTGGAGCCGTACTGCCAACCGGTGTACCTTTCGGTCTCAATGCACTCTGTTACCCGGCGTTGATAATCCTCCTGACGGACCTCCTCTTGGCATTGGGCCATTTCTTGTTGCATCTTCCTGTACGCCACGGATTCGCGAAATATCCGAGCAAGATCGGCTGTAGAATATGGATTCTGAGAAGTCCTCAGCCTAGCGTCTGCACATTCAGCGAGAAAGTCGGCGATCGACTGGCCCGAGTTATGCGTAAACCCCAGGTTCTTGAAATAATTGGCGGCGCCGTCGGCTGGCCCGAAGTACAGCTCATGGCCGTCCGCTAAGAGCAGAACTTTGTCGAAGCAATGGTACAGTGTATCGGACGCTTGATAGAGTGAAACCAGAGACACGCTTTCGTATAGGGACGTGAGCACGCGGAGAGCTCTGATGAGCTCTGACGCAGTCGCAGCATCGAGACCAAGCGTGGGATTTTCCCAGCACATAATGGCCGCTCTCGTGATCAGGGCCTCGGCAATAGAGATACGTTTCCGCTCCCCACCTGAGACACCTCGGATCCTCGCATCTCCAAGCATGGTGGTCTTCGTGTGACTGATGTTCAGAATTCCGAGAAGCCTTTGAAGAACATCGTTCTTAAAAATTTGCTCTTTTGAGCCACCCTTATGGAACTTTGGTACACTCAAATCCAAGGCAAACTGCAACGTCTGCTCCACAGTGAGAGTAGGGTTGTGAAAGTCTTCAGCGCCACAGAACACAGCCTCTCCTGCATGAGCATTGAGAAACTCCTTCGTGGATTTACCACCGTACAGAAGAGTGCCGGATGTCTCGGTGCCAGACATGGGGTTGTTTGCAACAGTTTTCAGAAATGTTGTACATCCGCTACCTGCCCTCCCAAGGATTAGCACCATTTCCCCGGGAGAAACGACACCGCTGAGCTGTTGTAGCAGGCAGTTTCTTGGTACAGCTGTTTTAGTGTTTTGAGCCTCAGTGTTGAGCCAAGAAAATGCAGCATCGCTCAGGTAGTCTAAGATTCCACCAACTCTGGTTTGTTTCCTCCTAACATTGAGTCCATCGAACAGTAAGTCTATTGGCGGTCAGTAACCCATTATTAAAGGAAGAATGGCTAATGCTTACGAATCCGCTTGCCGGAGAAGCCTGCCAGACACCCATTGGACTTAGCATTAAGCAAGTAATCTTGAAGTGCACTCGTGGAGCTTGCCATCGACGTTTGTTCCATGTTGTTTACTTTTTTTTTCGTGAAAGTTGATTGGAGTCCCTGAGTATGAGTGGAGTCCCCCACCTGAAATTACCAAAACGCGTAAATCTGTACTCCTCGTACCTGCTACTTACTACAGGCTTGTTCTGCAGTTATACCAATCATGCGGGGGGCAATCACAGGGTGGAACTTGGACCCGATTCATAGTCGGCCGAGTGAGTCAGCAGGCCCATACGATAGTTGAGCAACTTTGTTTCGTTAGCGAGTCAGTTTTGCGTGTCAGATTTGTGGGTTCCTTTCGTGGTCAGTGATGAATGTCAGCAACTTGGCACCTCGAACGGTTTGATCTAGCGCCACGCAGCTCTTAGAAACCCAACGGTTTGCAGGGTTGCACGAGAGTTTATGACATGGGTTCCTCTTTCCTCCGTTCTACAACTCTCGGCTCAAGTGACAGGACCCCAGATGAAGTGAAAGAAGCAAAGCGTGTCATCAAAGACAGGGAGAAGTTTGTCCCGTGTACGCAGGTCGGATGTAGGGTCACAAGAATGGGTTTTTCATTTGGCAAGAGCTGATAAGAAAATAACGCTGCTATGGCTATTGGAAACTGTAACTTCCTTTTGATGGTACAACTATTCCGCTTCCACAGATGGTAATGGGAAGGTACAGGGTAGGCTCAACATATCGCAACAAGCGCGGGTTGGGCGAAAATGAAACTGCACGTAGTATCAACTCGTCTTAGAAAGAATTCTTGGAGCGAGAAGTTGGTCATAATCATAGTTTGAAATGATATTGATAACAGAGAGCAATCATGCCGAAAGACAAACATATTTAGTGCAAGACCAGCGTTAATTTATCCCGTTGGATATATGCCAAGGATAGCTATAGTGAAATTGTTCCAAGATCTTCCCCTGTCGCCTGTCTAATAGCATACGATACCAGATCCAGTGTGTCCTTTGGCACGTACATGTCCTCCAAGGTGCCCATCACTTGGTCGAAGTTGGCTAGGTACCCTTCGGGCGAAACCTCATGTGTATGACCCGGTACTGTGGCGAGAGTTGTGCGAGCCGCCCTCCCTCCGCCAACGCTGAAAAGCTCACCAGAAACGGGACATTCCTCGCTGGCCAGGGCTATAATGAAATCAGCGACCAGGTGCGGCTGGAAATACTGATGTGTGATGCGCTTAATGACGGGTGACATGTCTGACATCCGCGAAGCGGCAGACGGCATGATTCCATTGATTTTTATGCCATGAACATGGCTCATGCGGCCTAGATCACGCGTGAGACCGAAGGTTGCGCCCTTGGCTGATACGTATCCGCCATCGCCGCCTGCGCCCATGCCAATCAGGCTGTCAGAAGATGTATTTATGATGCGACCGTAGGATTGTTTCTGCATCGTGGGATAGACAGCGCTGATGAGCATAATGGTACCGAGTGCCGCGATCTCCCACGTTCGCTGGAAGGATTTCACATCGACATTGTCATGGGCGCTTGGCTTTCCAGCAGTACCGGCGTTGTTGATAAGGATATGAATTGTACCGTAGGTGTTCAATGTGTTTTGGACCAGCTCCTGGACCTCGGATTGGATCGATATGTCATGCCCATCCGCCACGGCCTCGCCACCTTTCGCCTTGATCTCGTCGACAACAGCTGCCGCTCGTGACGCAGTCCCTCGTTCGCCATCAAGGGAGCCGCCATAATCGTTGACTACTACCTTGGCGCCGTACGCGGCCAAGAGCAACGCGTATTCGCGGCCGAGACCACCGCCGGCACCAGTAACGATAGCCACGCGATCCTGAAGGGATTGAAGCTTTCGAGGCGACTCCATCTCAGCGTTCAAGACGGAACAAAGCTTTGAGTAACCAAGACAAGACTTGTGGTTGGAGAAGAGAATCTACTCTGGTAACACCGCGACCGAGAGGGAATCACTTAGCTTAATGCAATATCGGAGTAGCGTAACCGAAAGAGGGCGATACCGGCACATTGAGACAAGATGACCACACAATATACAAGTCTATCAGAAAAACCCCGCTTCTGCGTTGTGGGTTGCTCTTCTTGCTGACCAACCTAGGTAAGTAGCGTGCTCACGTGGAGTTGGTGCTGACTCGCCTCGTCTCGTCAACAACACCTCGGGTGGTAAAATGGGGCGGACACTTCCGGGCACCCACATTAGGAATCAAGCAAATCGAGAATTGCTACATTACATAACACAAGGAATTGATTGAGATTGATGCGAGTTGAGTGGTTGCTGCAGTGTCACATTGCCCACCTTGCTGGTTTGCCAAGTCACCCTCACCTTCACCCAATCGTGCACCATCGACTGCATCATTCCTTACGCTGGAGCCATGCATCAAGTTTTCAAGTCACTATTGAATGGTGGGAGGTTGATGGCATCTCTCTTTTGGCTTCAAGGTAAGCGGCCGGCTTTTTTTCTTGATGATAGCATCCATAACGTGGGCATCGCCACATTAGTCTACATCATCCCGAAGACCAGAGTCGTAGCATTCATCTTTAGACTCCGAGAGAGAAAGATGCCTACACTCCCACACTTGATTGCAAATGCGAAGATTAAGTGGTAAGTCAAGGCTAGCCTTTTATACAGTCAGAACTACACTCACCATGGTATTAAGGCTATCCCGCTCTCTCTCAATCCAGCAATTCAGGGCTGTAACCGCAAGTGACATTGATGGAAACGCAATCCTCAAGAATTTCTCTGAACTGTTGGGGGGTAACACAGAATATGAATATGTCCGTTCACTTGTCTACATATATGTGTCGATGAACTCTAACCAACCATAATCTAGATCTGTACACCAGAATATCGCGCGTGGCATCTAATACGATCTCCGCATTCGACACACACTATTATGTACGTACACGGTGGGGGATTCGTCTCTGGCTCTTCCAGTTCCGTTACATCTTATCTACTCCAACTACACCTGGAATTGGCTGCCCGCGGTCTTGTTTCAGACATGGTAGCAGTTGAGTATGATTTGGCACCGGAGTATCCCTACCCACACGCACTACGCCAAATCGTGTCAGCATATGAATATGTTCGAGCACAGTCTAAGCCAATAGTACTCATGGGCGACTCCGCTGGTGGGAACCTTTGTCTAGCTCTGCTCCGCCATCTCGTATATCCTCATCCGCAAATTCAACCGTCTCGTTCGAGTCGAAATGCGTCTGAGGGAATCACTGCTGCCTGTCTGGCTAGCCCATGGGTTGATCTCAGAGAGAGGAGCATATCAGATGCTAAAGCGCCATGGGATTGCTTGGATGTTACAGCCTTAAAGTCATGGAGGGATGCATACCTGGGAACCCGGCCGGTGGACGAATATACAAGCGCTCTAGGTATGGCCTCGCCGAAATGGAACGATATTCTCCCTCCGAAGATGCTACTTATGTCTGGCGATCTGGATCTTTTCTTAGCCCAAATAAAATCTCTGGCTGATGAAATAAAAAACGTAAGACACACGCTCCCCCCCATAAAAAAAAAACCAAAAAAAAACAAGAAATAGCAACATTAAAGAGCTGACATATTATAGAATGGTTATCAAGGCTTGGTTCTCAATATTATGCCACTAAAGGGCCATGTATGGAATCTAGTGGACTTTAACGGAACTGTAAATAGTAATTTACAGGAAAAAGAAATTGGACGGAAGGATACTTTAGAAGGTATTTGTATACAAGCCGACTGGATTAGTAAGTATTGTTAAATATAAATTTATTAAATCTATTATTTTTTACTAAAAAGTTTAATTATTTATTATTTACTTGTATAATAAAATTTTTTTTATATAATTCTATTTAATATTAAAAAGAAATAATAGAGAATACTACTAGTTATATTTAAGCAAGGGCTTAAATATCACACAGTTAGCTCGGAGCTATTAAGATTGACTCCAACTATTAGGGTCGTTACATTCCGTGGCAGCAGCCGGGAACAACTATCGGGCCTCGCCCCTGACATTATATAGCTACTCCCTAAGTTACCTCAAGTTTGTTCTCGCCCGCTTGGGGTTGCAAGTGTACCAATCCTAAAGCTTCCTACTTGACCTTAAGAGCGCCATTTGGAGTATCATTAAGAGATGCCTTGTGAAAGTAGCGCGGCTTGATGTTGCGAGCATAGAACATGTCAAGCTCTGCCACTGTACGGTTCTTTGTCTCGGGGAGCCAGAGCCAACAGCCTGCGAAACCAACTAAAGTGGTGAAACCAAAGATAAACCCGACCTTGCCACCCAAATTGCCTGCATCGGGGTTGAACATATATGGAAAGACAAAGCCGACTAGCCACTGGACCGTTACAAGAACAATATTGGCAAGTCCCTGGGTGCGCGATCGTAGGCGCCAGGACGGAATTTCTGCCACTACTGTCCAGGCTACAGTCCCGAGTGTAAACTGATAAACAAATCCCTGTTTAAACATGAATAATTAGTAATGGACAAGAAGATGAAGGTGAACTGAGGTGTCTAATGCTCGTTCGTACTTACCCAGAAGAACATAAAGGCGATAGTTACCAGGTACGTTTCCCTATGACCCGGAAGGGAAAAGCCACCAATGATGAATAGTGTACAAGCGCAGATCAATTGACCCCAAACAATCATCGGCCGACGACCGATGGTGTTCAGAACTGGCCAAGACAGAATGTTCGCAACAAACATGCTGCAGTTATTGAGCATCCCGAGCAAAAAGGACATCTTGGCACTAAAGCCCGCAAGTTGGTAGTAGTAGGACTGATAGCCTAGGACGAATATCAAACCTGAGAGATACTGACAGCCGTAGATGAACATGCAAATGAGAGTGCGTTGACGGTCCACTGAGGAGAAGCACTCGGCATATGTAACTGATTCTGTAGCATCGCGGAACTCCTGCTCTTCCTTCACCGTTTTCTGAATCAGAGCCATAATGTCATCCTTGTCTATTGACGAGTCTGAACGATGGAGGCGCCTGAGAGAGTCTTTCGCGGCGTCGATGCGGCCGGAGCGTACCAACCAAACAGGAGATTCGGGCCATACCCACGCCGTCAACAAGACAAGCGCGGGGATGATCCATTGGCAGGCAAATGGGATTATGTAGGCATCCGGATCATTTTGAGGCCCCAGGCAATAGATGATGCCTGTAAAGACCAGGACTCCTGAAAATTGAATGATGTTGGTCATGGCGGTGAGCCAACCACGAAGTTTGAGGGGTGCTACTTCGGAGGCATATAGCGGACCGATTACAAGCCATGCGCCGATAGACAAGCCGTTAACGGCCTTGCCGACCGTAAGAATAGTAAGTGAACCATCTCGAGTTGAAACGTATTGGATCGCGACCCCGACAATCGAGACTGCGCAAGATAGAACGTTGGTATACCGCCGCCCGATGCGATCAGCGAGCCACCCGGTTACTGCAGCACCAATGATGGCTCCAAGTTGGGAGACACCCCCATACAGGCTCTGCCAGGTCGCTGGAATGATATATGTCGCTGCCTCTCCTTCGCCAAAGAGCTCACCGTAGTCTTCGCTGTGGTCGGGTGTTCAGTCTCGCAATCACTGGAGAAGAGGACACGAGGTTGAGACTTACCGGAACCTAGGTATGGCGAGGAGGTTGCCGGCAATGATCCCGTCGATGCCGTATCCAAAGACTATAAGCTGTCCGTATAAGACCCAAAGCGTGCTTCGCCAGAATATTCGAACTGTTTGGAAGAAGCCTAGGCTTTTCTCATACTCCACTTGTCGAGCAGCCGCTTGGTTTCGCCGTTCGTCGCCGTCTATGGGCTGTTGTTCGACATGTTCTGCAAGGCGTTCGGACTTGGCGCAATCATCCATGCTTGCACGACGCGAGAAGACGAAACTTGGAGTTTTTGGGTGGTGAATTGAATTGTAGTTCGATGTGCTGTGGGAAATGCGCTCTCCCGGAGCTCGTATTCAGAACAATGGCTGCTGTTAAATAAGACGTTTCATCGGCTGCACTGCTTCCACAGTTTGACTTGTGTGAGGTCTGGTTCTCTGCTCGCTGACGCGAACGAAAGTCATTAGCCTGGTGTCAGCCAGTCAGTTGATGCAGAGTTCCGGAAAGGCTTCGAGGGGACGTGCCTTGGGGCGGGGGGCGGGGGCGGTCACACCCTCACCTCCGTAGTCTCGACCTTGAGCGGCTTGAAGCTCGCTGACATCGTCGACGGAGTCAGCTAAGACCATAGCGTCGCACTAAGAACTGGGGAAGATGTGGAGAGATCTGGCGTCGTGATCAAGTGCGGGGAAGATGTCTCTTCTGGGCCTCCAGATTCCCCAAGCCTTGAACGATGGTACACATCCCCGAGCGGCCGTGCCATAGATAACAGTCAAAGCTCTCTAACTGACCTAACCTATCGTTCGTCACCGCCAGCAGCCTCTACCTACGCACTCTCATCAACAACAGCATCGTTCTTCAAACCACAATGAGTCCCCATAAGGAACCGGCACATGACGACTACACATACACCTTTGACAACCGGGTGGGTGGGACACCTATCGAGACAGGTCATGATGTGCCTTACTTAGTCTCGGAGCATTTGCTCTGGGCGCCCCGGAAGATGAGGGTCGCGTCGATTGGCGCCGGTGCGTCCGGGATAATGTTTTGCTATAAGAAGGAAAAGGACTTTGGCGACTCTATCGACTTGGTGGTTTACGACCGTACGTATCTCAAAATTCCCTTAAGAGAACCCTGGGGTTTGACTGTGTTGTATAGGATATCCCAAGTGTGGTGGCGTCTGGCACGCTAACAAGTACCCCGGTTGCCGGTGCGACGTACCATCCGCAGCGTATCAGTTCTCTTTCGCGCCCAAACCCGACTGGTCTCGATACTACTCACCTGCCGTTGAGATCCAAGCCTACTACGAGGAATTTGCTCGTGAGAACGGTTACCTGGACCGCTACATTAAGCTCTCCCATGAAGTCAATGGAGCCACCTGGGATGAGGCGACAAGTCAATGGACGCTTTTGATAACGCAGACGACCGAATCAGGCGAAAAGAGAGTCTTTGAAGACCGTGTCGACTTTCTTATAGCCAATATTGGCGTCCTGAATACGTGGAAGTGGCCTGACATCCCTGGCCGAGAGGCATTTCGTGGGCGCATGACCCATTCTGCCGACTACGACACCAGCTTGGACCTTAATGGAAAAACCGTCATTGTGATTGGGTCTGGTGCCTCTTCTATTCAGATTATCCCTGCCATCCAACAGACCGCAAAGAAAGTCATCTCTTTCTACCGCACGCCGCAGTGGATCAGTCCTGGCCTCTCCCTAGAGGGCTACACCGACGAACAGGGCCGCAACTTTGACTGTACGTGTAATTCCCTTATCCTGACCACTAAAACGATGAAGTGTTACTGACTGGGCCTACGAAGATACCGAAGAGCAAAAGAGGCAGTTTAAAGATGACCCTGCGTTCTATTTGAACCAGCGCAAAGCAATCGAGAACAAGATAAATTCCAGCTTCCGGGCCAATATTGCCGATCATCCACTCCAGAAGCTAACTCGAGAGGTAATCTAAGCTATCCCTCAGATGAAATTTTAGTGCTCTATTGTCTTACTTAACGTATCAATACTGACAAAACTCGTTGCAAAATCAGGCCGTTTCCAAGCAGATGGCCATAGCCCTGAACCACGATGAGGCGCTCATGACGCGCCTGATTCCGTCCTTCCCTGTTGGCTGCCGTCGTCTGGGTCCCGCTGAGGGCTTCCTTGAAGCGTTCCTCAAGGATAACATCGAACTTGCTAATGGCGAGATTGCCACCTTTACCAAGGATGGCTTACGTACGGACACTGGCATCGACTATTCGGCCGATGTGATTATTTGCGCAACTGGCTTCGACGTCAACTTTCGACCGTACTTCCCTATCATAGGGCGCGGCGGCCTTAAGCTTAATGATGCATGGAAGGACGATCCATCGGCATATTTGGCCGTGGCTGCCAGTGGTTTCCCCAACTTCATGAGTGAGTTCACCAAATGACAATACGCAGCTGCAGCAGATCTAATGTGATATTAGTTGGCTCCCTTGGCCCTAACTGCCCTGCAGGGCATGGATCCTTTGTGACAGTACTTGAAGCGGCGCAAAACTATGTCTGCAAGGTTATCCGTAAGATGCAAACAGAAAACATCAGGTCCATGGACGTGAAGCCGGAGGCAGTGGCCGAGTACAACACCCATGTTCACGAATGGTTGAAGAGAAGGTAACTGTTCATTGGATGCTCCACGGAGCTGCGAGTTTCGTATTGCTAACTTTTAAATAGCGTCTGGGCTGCCGGTTGTAGGTCTTGGTATAATCAAGGCAAACCAAACGGCAAGGTAACTGCGCAGTATCCCGGCTCTTTAGTTCACTGGCGTTTGATGCTTGAACACCCGCGGTTTGAAGATTACAACATCTCTTACCGCAGCCGGAACAGATTTGAGTTCATGGGCAACGGGTTCACCGAGCTCGAAATTAGTGGCAAGGACTTGGCCTGGTACCTAGAACCAGAATATATCAACAAGCCGCTCTTCGACCATTAGTCGTAATGCAATTGTTGTAACTAGTCATGGGAGGTATCAAGGAGGACATGGAAGCTTGTAAGGGCCAACGACAGTATGTCTAGATGGATTTCTAAGTGTTGACTTCATGTTTCTTGACGCAGTTATACAATCTTTAAAAGACCGGGGTTTCTGAAGATCTTGAAGAGGGCCGTAGGTTCTTATGCCGTGCCTTGAGTGCCTTGATAGACTTCCATTGTGGATAAATATCGAAGAACTCCTCACTGAGATTCCAATTCTTCAAGTCCAAAATTGCTGCTTCAAGGCGGTTGAGATCTTGCCGTCCAGTTTGCTCTAGTGTGTGAATGTCCACCGTCATGTGCCGAACTATATCTAGTGAGACATCGTAGGGACCGGTCTCGTCAGAAAGTGACATGTGAATAAGTTCTTCTCGCATCTCCGGCCTTCGAGTATCGTTAGCAATACCGCTATTTCTACCGACCATCGAACATTTTCTTGATTTCATACCATGGGACTAGATCTGCAGCAAGTGGATGCGGTACCGTTAGCTGTAGTGGGGTGGGCCGCAACCAGCTGGGTACACTTTCGTAGGCTGAATCATCTTGAATCACTTGCCACTAAGAGAGCAAGTCAGTGTTAGCACAAAGGGAAATAGATACCGGTATCATTGTAGAATCAGTTGAGATGATGTCAAAAAGCCATGACTTACCCTGAGCAGGAGATACATGACCCAGTACGCAGCCAAGAATTCTGAAGTTCTCCTCGCCTGTCTCACAGGAGCCAATAATGACTTTAAATCAACTGACAGCGTGTTTTTTGGGTTATCAAATAGGAAGTCGGAAAGAGTTGGGGGTCCTATGGTTGATATGTTTGCGCGGGCACGGTCGAGAATGATGTGAACCTCTTTGTCCCTAGGTAGCGGTGGGACTAGAAGCAATGGAAGGGCCTGTGATTGCTTCACGGCCATTAAGGGCATAGACATGGACACAGGGCTGGGTGGGGGTATCCATTGCTCCATGTAGGTTCCTAGGAGGTCGAGTATGTTTTCGAGAGAGTGCGCAGATGTCGATGTCGTATCGCGCCGAGATGTAACGTTGCTGGGTGGCCTAGCACCCCTTGCAGCCGAGAGTAAGGGTGGGTTTTGGCTTTGCGCATTTGATGATGATGTTTCCGCTTGGTTGGGAGGGTGATCAGCTTGACTGCTCCAGGCGTTTGCATCCAGGAAATTTTCCAGCTCTCGAATGGCATTACGGCACTGTGACAGAGGGGCTAGCATTGTATTCTTGGTCGATTCTGGTCCGTGCAGATTTGTAGTGGTCGGTTGATTGGCGTGGACGTCTTGGGACGGTAGACTAGGCATTGTGTCGTCCAATTGCTGGTAGGCGTGGGCCCAGTCGATCGGAGGGACGCCGTCAGAGTCCACAAGAAGGCCGTGATTGCCAGCTCGTTGAGCTTGATCGTGCAATGTATGGGGATTGGGGATTAACTGGGAGCTTTCGATTGTGATGGGAAGAGATTGTTGTAGTTGCATCATGGTATCAGACGTGTCCTCTGGTGGCGTAACATCACTCCTATTCTCGTGAGGGAGGATTGTAGGGTTATTTGAAGCCAGAGAAACGTCACACAACACTGGAGCAACCTCATTCTTTTCTTCTGGATCAGGGGTGATGTCCATGAGAGGAAGCTCTGTCTGTTCAGGCTGCTGGGTTGTTCTACAGTCAAGATCATTCGGACACAGCTCGTTCATGACATGCTGGGGAGCGATACTTTCAGGGTCGGAGGCGCGAGCGTTGGGGTATGGTGATTGCGAGTCCCAGGCTGCACTTAGAGCCGAATGTTGCCTCAGTAACCGCTGACGGCGTAAGAGATCTTCCATTTCATCCCAGAGGCCGTAGAGATGCTTGAGCTACGGATGGTTAGCATCGTCAAGTTAGAATGGGTTGGATCCGTGCAGTACCTCATCATAGAGGCGTGCATTGTGGGCGGTGAGTTGGGCCAATTCGGACTGGCCACCAGACTTCAGCACGCGAAGCTGAGCCTCGAGCTCTTCAATGTAAAGCTTCTGGCGTTTCCTGTGCTGCCTCTGTGCGACTCGATCGGTGAAGCGCTTGCGCTCCCGTCGCTTCTCGGTCTCGTCGACGGCCCCTTTTCCGGCTTTCGATTGTGTCTCGGAGTCCATGGCAAGTTCCCCGCCAGGCAATTGAGAGTCGTCGCTCGACACTCGGGACGCAGCGTCTTGGTTCATGCTGGGCAGACGAGCAGACAGGCAGTCTCAATGGGCTAATTATTGTTACGATGTCACGACGGCAATTGGGGATACGTATGAGGAGCTGTTTCTGCCGGGGTCTACGAGACAATGCCTTTGAATGCAAACTCGGCCCAAACCTGGGGAGGGGAATCGGCCTTGTTTTATGGCCACGAGCAGCGGGGAAGCCGACTTATCCCATATCCCCGCCCAGGCGGGCTAGCCTTTATTGGGAAATGTCTGGGGTAACTTGCCCCCTCCCCCAGACTTAGTCACGCTCGAATGCCTCGGGGCAACCAAGATAGCGCTAGTACTATGACTCGTTCGCGGAACGTGGGAAATAGGTATGCCATGGACCACTCCAAGTTCCTGAGAAGGACGGACCACTTTGACCAAGGCCGCTGCGAATCTCTCGATATTGATTGGCTAGAAACGACTGCGAGTAAGCATTTTTAAGCAACTTGGCAATGCCGGGCCGTTATTTTAAGTAGGGGCAGAGCTATTTAATAATAATATTTACTAATATTATTAATAATTAGTTTATTATAAAAATACACTTTAAAAGCTTTTACTTTTTAAACTATTACTATATATTATAATATTATTAAAAAGTAAATAGAGTCTTTTATTTGTAAATTTATACAATATAATATTCCTTTATACATACTCTCTTTAAGGTCCTATAATAACTCTAGACAAACCCGTGCCACACATAGTTTATGCACCTCCGTAGCGTCTAGGCCATGTTCCGAATCCTCCATCATGTACCCAGGGCACAGGCGCCAAAGCTGTGTGCTTCTCGAGCAGCCCCGGGTGGATGGTCAAATGTGTGTTTGAGTTTCATGTCCGTTGTATTCCACATTTCGTCGAAGTCACTCAAAAGTCGCTTCTTCTCAAGCCACTCAACATCCTCCACAAGAGCACAGCTTTGGGCAGCGTCGTCCCTTGGAGTTTCTGCCATGTTGAAAGCTGCGCTCGCCCCTTCAGCCACCTCGTAGGTAAGCGGTGGAGGTGGACTTGACCTCGTATGGTGTTCAGCGGCACATTCAGTCCACAGAGTGCAGCTAGCGTCGAAGCAAGTCTCAAGCAGTGCCTGGCTTTCCCAGAGCAGACGTTGGTAGTCCAGCGGCCATGTCTTCAGTGATAACAGGGCTCCTGCTGTAACTGTTATAGCTCGCAAAACCTCCACCCCGGCCCCGAAGCTGGGTCCAGTGCTTCCTGTTCTGTCAAGCAATTGTTTACTTGTCGCTAGTACTTCTCTAGCTATTTGTGCGATCCTCTCATCCCTCAGGCGATACCACATACTCCTGGTGCTGCCGTGGCCATAGTTGTCATTTTGCTTCTCTATTCTTCGATAGAGAGCAATCATGATCCGGAAGAAGACCATGTCCAACCGAACCCGCGTGGCCAGCAAGCCAATATGTTGTCCATCGTCGTTGATATAACTACCTGCACTATAAAAGCGTGTATCCTGTCTGAATTGGACGAATCTTTGTACAGTAGCTTCAATTTTCCAAAAGTCGTCGTCGTGATTTATCTGACCTAAACTTGATGGTGGCGGCATACTAGGTGTCTTCCTTGGTCGATCACGCGCGTACCGAGCGACAAGCTCACACAAGGCTGCTCGCTCAATAAAGCACGAGGCTCGTTGCATGCAGTTCCAGTATTCAGAAACATGAAAGCCCGATTTTCGGGATGGCCCGAGGTCGAAGTCTTCCAACAGAAGCGGCTGCATGGAGCGCGGATCGATTCCGAAGCGCGATGGATAGAAGGGCGCAGGCTCCTCGAGTGAGTGCCGTAGGAAATGTAACTGTTCCATGATGAACCCAGACCACCACAGGCGCTTCCAAAGTCGACTTCTACTTTGTGCGCACCCCTCAGAGTTCTGGCCGGCCGGACTCGGCGACATCTTGTGGAGGTTCTTGATGGCGAGCCGCAGCCACTGCGATTGCTTCCTACCCATGGCGCGTGTGCTGATTTGCGACAACGCAAATACCATGATGAGAAGCGCCTGGGTTTCTTCAAAAGGGTCCCTTTCCACCGAGGATCCCAGACAAGCCTGTTTGCCTTATCAACCCCTCCGCCTCGCACATGCCCATGTCCAGTGTTACTTACCTCGAAGCCATGAACACTGCTTTCAAACCCTTCCTGGCGATTCTGAAGGCCACAGCGGCTCAAAATGCCGTCTCCTAACCATGGCGCTGCTGCCGCCATCAAGGCATAGTGCAGCAGACTGTCGTTTGAAAACGGAGCTCTGCTGTCCTCTACTGAACAACACAAGGAGGAGCAATCGAGCACAGGGACCTCAAAGTATATGTGCTCACTGTAAATGGCAGCACAGGCGAGACCAAGGTCAACTCCGAGGCTGTTTTTCATGGTAACTGGCGTCCGCGGTACAATCGTCGTGGCTGCATTATAATCGTAGGGTTGGTCCGGCCGGGGAATCATTGGAATATCATTGGGCAGATCGAGTCAAGCATTCAACGCTGCAGAATCCGAGAGACAGCATCGACATCGTTCTGATTGATTAAAATAGCTTTGGTTGTCGAGAGTCGCCAGCAAGAAGCACTTGGCGTCCTTGCACAGTCAAGCCTGCCACAGCTGTCGATGGTGCCCATAACCCAACCGAGGCTGACTCGCCACGCTGACTCGGCTCGCTGACCATCCATGTCGCCCCGGCCCACGCATCCATGCCATGGGTTTCCGCCATGAATGCTGATTGGTATCCATATGATTAATCGCCCTTGGAGGATCAACGAGTCTTGGAGCCTTATCACCTCAACTCCTGGCCACTTTAGTTGTCGTCGATTAAATCGACTATCCCATCCATTGAATCCTAAGTTTTACCATTTTATCGCTCTAGCAGTGCTATTTTGTTTGCTCTCCACATTATCAAGTTGACAATGATAATCGACGACAGTCACAATCGAGAGCCTCCCTCACCCAAAACGGTGGAGGTGGTCGCCAACTATGGACGACACCCGCTTCACGACTGCGCTCAGCGGCCGCTGCAGGTTATTGTTATCGGCGCCGGTCCATCCGGTATAGCCATGCTGATTGAGCTCCTAAAACTTCCCTTTCTGACGATTCGATGTTTCGAGAAGAACCCTGGCGTTGGTGGAACTTGGCTGGAGACACGATATCCGGGGGCAGCCTGCGACGTCGCCAGTCATGCCTATCAGTATAGCTTCAGTTCCAAGACCGACTGGTCTAGACAGTTTGTGTCCCGATTGTGTCACTGCCCATCTAGCATATTGTTGACGGCAAATCTAGCTTCGCCCCCGCCGAAGAAATCGGAGAGTATTTCATCTCTGTTGCAAAGAAATACGGACTCTACACTCATATCACCTTCAATTCCCAAGTCACGTTTGCCGAGTGGGATGAGTCCGCGGCAAAATGGAAGGTACAGGTTGAGCACAGTAATCAAAGCACCGCGACGGAAACCTTGCTGGCCGACGTGCTCATCAACGCGGGTGGCATCTTGAACGATTGGTCTTGGCCAGACATCGATGGATTGCAAAACTTCAAGGGTTATACGGTGCATACTGCTGCTTGGGTGAGTAATGGCCCTAGTGCATGCAAACTGTCACAGCTCCGCCGTGCCAATAAATTATTCTGGGAGGGAGCTAATTTACGGGCTTTAGGACTCATCCATTGACCTAAAAGACAAATCAGTGGCTGTCATCGGATCTGGAGCGAGCAGCATCCAGGTTGTGCCCAGCATCCAGCCTTTGGCGAGGAAGGTTGACGTTTACGTGCGGTCTCCCACTTATATTCTCCCTACCGTTGGGTTCGGAGTCGAGTCTTCCACCTTCAACGAGCCATGTGAGTACAGATACCGAACAAGTCGTCATCACACCTGACAAACCTTGGAAGACTCGGAGTCAGAGATGCGCAAGTTTTCTACAGACCCCGTCTACTACAAGGAATTCCGCAAGCGGATAGAGCAACAGATGAACGAAAACTTTTCCAACAGTAGCAAAACCTCGGAGGAACAAGTCAAAGCACGATTGGTAGGTTGTATGAATTTACTCTTGATGCCGCAAGTGACTAAGACTCTTATAGTGGGCCGAGAATATGATGAAAAAGGCTATCGCCTCACCTGAGCTGCAAAGAAAGCTAATCCCTAGGTTGGTGACGTCTAGTTTTCGCTTGCTTCCCTGCCCATTTTAGTCACTTGACAAACAGTGCTAACTGATGTGTGCATTTAGTTGGGAATTGGGCTGTCGACGTCTCACTCCTGGATTGCCATACCTCAATGCTGTGCAACAGCCCAATGTCAACGTCATTCGGGACGGTATTAAAAGAATAACGGATGTAGGCATCGAGACTGAGAATGGTCAAGCCAACGAAGTAGATGTGATCATCTGTGCCACCGGTTTCATCACATCATTCTCCTCACGTTTCAACATCGTGGGACGCTACGGTCGCACCTTGAAGGACATGTGGAGGAACCGTGGTGCCGAGGCCTATCTGGGAACAGCCATTGCGGGCCTACCCAATTATTATAGTACGTGCCATACGGCCTCGTTCGGTCACAGAATTCCACATTGACTAAACCAGCTCTTTTGGGACCGAACTGTCCCATCGCAAACGGCTCACTAGTGCCATGCATTGAGTCAAGGTAATTTTACCCACCCCAAGACGCCCTATTCGGCACAAAGGAGACAGATCGACTGCTCACACAATCATAGTGCGAAATACATCTCTCAAGTCATTACAAAGATGCAGCGGGATCAGATCAAATCCTTAGAGGTAAAACAGGACATGCAGAACTCATTTAACGACTACATCCAAGAAGTCCACAAAGACTTGGTTTGGACGGGTTCTTGTAACAGCTGGTGTAAGTACCTGCCGTCATGCAATCACATGGCCTGGCTGACATGTTCCAATTAGATCGAGATCGCTCGACAGGGCGTGTAACCGCAGTTTGGCCGGGCTCTAGCATCCATTTTATGGAGATGGTCGAAACTCCACGATGGGAAGACTTTGAGATCCGATATTTACACGTATGCCCGCCCTTAGCCGTTTGTTACTGACGAGAAGCACTGATTTTCCCAACAGTCTAAGCCTTTCATGTTTCTAGGTAACGGTATTTCTCAACGCGAGACAAGAGGGGAAGATTTGGCTTTCTGTAAGTGAATGTCTTTACAAGCTTGTTGGCAGCACTGACATGATTACAACAAAGACTTGGATCAGATGGATAAATAAGCTATGGAACGAGATATCGTTTAGACCTCCTATTTTGGAGTCGTAGGCCTTAAATAAACGATTACTGTAAACCTTGCTTATGACTTTGTCTACCCAAACAGAATCTTGACTTCAATGCCCTTGGTTGACGCACAATTAAGGAGAATTATCGCTCCTATTTCGATATCGAGATCAATGTGGTACTCCACCCTGATGCACAAATAGTGCGGCTAGGTCTGGTGACGTGACTGTGGGAAACTCACGAACTTGTTTTTTTGTTGTAATGAGGTCGCTCCGAGGCGAAGCATACTGAGATGCAGCTTCCTACCAATGTGGTCGATGTGCTTATAAGTTTGTGTTCCATCATAGCTGCCAATCATGCACTGCTCCCGTTTTCCAAGACATGAAATGACAAAATATCGTTTCTTGCAAGCATGGTAGCAGTAGATCCATATCAAGTAGCCTAAGTGTTTCTGTGAGGCTGAAATCCGCGCTTGCGAGTCAGTAATCTTTCCTGGCAGGCACAAGTATGCCACGTCAGTGATCCCGAGTCAAGCAACAGAGTCAGCTTTAATTCTCGCCTGACTTTGGTTTCAATGGCCACAGGAATACTTAAGTCCATTAAAACATTAAATTATTGCCAATTATCCATAACAACTAACCCTAAAATGTCTTTTAGTGAAGATGAACTGAAGCTAAGTGGAGGGGTCGCTGTCATTACGGGAGCTGGAGGGGGCATTGGGTCTGGACTGGCACGGCGTGCTGGTCAACTGGGCATGACAGTGATTGTTGCGGACATCTCGATCGAGAAAGCAGAAAAGGTCGCAAGCAATATTCTGAACTCAGATGGCAAGGCAGAAGCTATCGTGGTGGACGTCTCGCAGCCTAAGGAGCTCGACCGCTTGGCTGATTATGTCTTTGGCAAATATGGAAGCGTCAGACTGCTCGTGAATAATGCCGGTATCGAGACATTGGGTTTCTGCTGGGAAGTCTCAACGGCACAATGGGAATCGACTTTAAATGTCAACATCCACGGCGTCATTCATGGTGTCCGAGCATTCGTCCCACGAATGCTAGCGATGAAGGAGGAATGCTGGATCGCCAATTTATCCAGCTCTGGTGCATTTGCCGTAATGCCCACCCAGGGAGCATACATCATGACAAAGCATGCGGTGCAATCTTTCACGGAAGGCCTCTTTCTTGATTTGAAGCTCATTGGAGCCCCGATTCATGTCTCCTCCGTCATCCCAGGCCTGATGCGAACAGGGATCTTTGATGCTACATCGGACCCTCCACCTACGGACGTCGGCGGATGCCAATTGAGGGCTTACCAGCAGGCCATGGCGGAAATGGCCAGGGACTGTGGTATGGATGTCAAGCAGGGAAGCGAAATTATTCTGAAGAACGTCGCTGCCGGCGAGTTTTGGGTATCGACTCATCCGGAAACGACGGCAAAGATCGTCGGGAGCCGCATCGAGTTCCTGAAGGACCAAAAGAACCCAGAAATTATGCCTGGATCAAAACATCTCCTCGACTATTAGATATTTCTAGGGGTATCACCTGACTCTGGGAAGTTCTATACAATACATTCCCGAATCTGCTACATCAAACCATGAATACTTAGTATCCCATATTCGTCTCCGAGTTTCTAGCGAAGAAGCAAGGCCTCGCCCAATTTCCGTAGAGCCATATAAAAAAAAAAAGTTTTCCTCATGGCGAACATCTCTTAAGTGCTAGTAAGAAGCACGGCACCATCGAGAAATCAATACGTCAACACGAATTAGATTAGCAGTCGCTTATACCGCCTCACCCCAATGAGACGCTACGTTACATGACAGAACGAGGTCGGCTATCTATTTGTCCCTTTGGGATAGGGAAGAGATCCACACCACAGCTTGGATAATTGCCAATAACCGAAACGCATTGAACTGTTGATTCGCACCGAAGAGCGCACGTCAATGATCGCACCTTCCTCCATCATAGTTTGGCTAATTTGTGCTTCTCTGCCTTCAACTTGTCTTGCCATCTTGCCTTCAGCGATCTTCGTAAAATCTTTCCGGAAGCACTCTTTGGGATTGCGTCCACAAATTCCACTCCGCCAGCAAGCCACTTATGCCGAGCCTTGTGACGTTTGACATATTGCTTGAGAACGCTTTCTGTCTCTTCATTGCGTCTTACTTCAGGATATACGACGATATACGCCCTGGGAACTTCCCCGGAATAATCGTCTGGTATTCCTACAATTGCCGCATCGTAAACTTTAGGATGACCAAGCAGCAAATCCTCAAGCTCAGCGGGAGCAATACCGAAGCCACGAACCTAGATATCAAGTTGTTACTAGAACCGTTTTGAGACGCAGTGTGCGACGCACCTTGATCATCTCCTTAAGCCGGTCATGGATTGTGATAAAACCTTCAGCATCGATGGATCCTAAATCGCCAGTGTGCAAATATCCATCAGGGCCAAAGCTTTCTGCTGTTTCTGCGGAGTTATTCAAATATCCCATTGAAACTTGGGGCCCTCGCGCCCAGATCTGTCACTGAATCAGCCTATGGTTGCTTTTTTCTCCTCTAACGCCTTACCTCTCCGCTTTCACCCACAGCCACGTCCTGTTTTGTCTCGGGATCTATAATGCGAATCTCAGTCCCAGCAACGATCTTTCCCACCTTGGTGGCATTGTCCCAAGTAGCTAAGCCTGGAGGCGTGACAGTGAGGCATGAAGTGCTCTCGGTCATCCCCCAAGCTTGTCGAATTGCCACACGTGGAAACCGGGCAGATAGCTGAGCAATTATTTGCTCTGCAAGGGGTGCTGCACCAGTGTTGAATTGAACCACAAACGAGAGATCGTATTCTTTGACGATGGAATCGTTGAGGAAGCGAATGAGAAGAGCTGGTGGTGATGCCAGGCGTTAGCTAGAATCCAGGAACTGCAGTTGTGAACTCGACGGGACAAGGAATCTGGTTTGCATACGTGGTACGACCCATAGCTCATTGCAGGTGTATTTAACAACCGTATTCAACATATTTCTCATGTTAAATCTATCCATCAGAACAACATCCTGTTCGAGAACAACTGGAAGGTGGATAAGATGAACGAGGCCCGTGACTACCCGAGTTAGCATCCTTTCAGTGTTCGCCCCGTTCAGTGCAACGACAACTTTACATACTGTGGTAGAATGGAAGTACCCCAAGGACTGTAGTTTGTTTTGAAGAGGGACTTAGTTGCCGCATCTGACAAAGCTGGCTAATAATGTTGGTGTGCGAGATCATAACCTGTATCAGCATTCATTCATCAGCTACTCCCCTTCCAGTCTCCAGACAGATAAATCGCCCTTTATGACATTTGCATTCAAATGGGGATTTTGCAGGGTACCATACCGCTTTTGGCCGGCCAGTTGTGCCAGAAGTGAAGGAAAGAAATGCACAGGCTGCAGAAGCATTTTCCGCAGGCGTCCATTCTTCGACGAATTTGGAGGGTCCCAGATTCTTGCCGTACTCGATCAGTCCTTGAATTGAATCTTTTCTTTCAGGAGTGTCATCAAGGCAGATGATTCTCTCATCAGCAAGTCCCACCATCTGGCAAGCCTCGCGTACCTGACCCAAAGCACTTCCGCTTGTAAACACCATGACGGTACTTGAGGCTTGGAAGAAGTAAGATAAGTCCTTTGCATTCGTCTCGTGAGGTAATGCGGCGACAATAGCTCCGAGGCGGCCTGCAGCGAACATAGCAATGGGGTACGAGGTCGAATTAGCGCTCACAATAGCCACAGTCTGATGGGCCTGCAGGCCATGTAGTTGCGCCAACGCTACGGATAGCCAGGTTGAATTATCTCGTGCGTCTTGGTATGTTAAAAGGCGTCCTGTTGTGGCATCTCGAAATCCGCGATCATCCGGCAGCTCGAGCGTCCCCTGAGAAGCAGTCTTTCTTGACAACAGCGCCGACCCGAAGAGCCAGCTCCACACCGAAAGATTTGTTGGAACTATCTCAGTATGGGTTAATGCGTGGATGTAACAACCTGGAGTCAAGGTGGACATCGCTGTAGTGGCACTCTACTTGCACATACCTGGCTGAAGATAAGGCCCAGAATAAGTCATCTTGAGGGTTAAGTATTGTCTTGTAAAAATCACCTCTGATAGAGCTATTAATCACGTAAGAGGAACTTTGCGCGCCAAAATGGAATTTCAAAGCTATTTGCTATATATAATAAAGATCTCGGAAACGACAATTTTGGCCGTGTTTTACCTCGGGTTTTCCTTTGCCAAATTAGTTGACTGACTCACCTAACTGACTCAGGAGAAGGAACTAAAGGTGGGCGGGGTAGAGCTATTATAGCCCTATAATCCATTGAGTAGAATAGCGAAGGTGACTTGGGGAGGGTTTAATAAAATCTAGCGCGGACATTCGATTTAATTTCCGAGTTAGCATACTCTTCTATTATTTAGAAAATAGTACTTTCCTTTATTTAACTTTAATATTAGATTTACCTTAAACTAATATGTATATTATACTAGTAAGGGGAGAATATGTACTTAATTAATATAAAATATAAAATAAATTAACGCCTCCCTCAATAGCGTTGCCTAGAACAGATCCTCCCCCTAGGTCAGGCACATCAACTTAGAGCTTGTCACGGTGGTTGTTATCTACCAGGTATTGGTGGAGATCTGCGAACGAGACACCTGGCTCAACTAGGACATAAGCGCCGTCGACATCCACCTTGAGAATCTTGTTCATATGCCTGCCCAGGTTCAGGTCAACGGAGCCCGGAACCCAAGGGGCGGCACCGCCATAGCCAAGGTTGCGGCCAATGGAGAAAGGCCAGATGGGCACGTCGAATTCGTTGCACAGCTTAAGAATCGCCGGGACGTCAGGCACGTTGCGGGGATCAAACACTGCAGAAGCCACAAGGTGCTCCTTGCCAACGAGGTGGAACATGTCATGCGACTTTGCAGGGTCAAGGTAGTCCGCCTGGCTGAGCTGGTCAGTTGCAGAAATGATGGTGACCTTTTGGGCGCCGATGACATCTGTCGCTGCCCCAATAAACTTGCTGGAGGTGTCCATGTCGACGCCAGGAGGGAGAACCAAAGGAGTCCCAGACCGGCATTGGCTGCCTTGTTGGGCGTCCTCACGAGGTCAGCCATGGTGAAAATGCAGTGGTGTGGTTGGTGTCAAGACGGCTTGTTCTAGTGAGTCTGGAAACCGTGGATAGTCGTCCTATTCACTAGATATTTAAGCAACACGTCAAACCCATTGCCAGATGGATAGGACAGTCAATGTGTAGGGTAACACGGGCTGACCAGTGAGGGATGGCCGGGGTGGGGAATCTGCCGCCTCTCGAACAAGAAAACTATAATGGATCTGCTTGATTACAATTACGCATATTAACTGGAAATTCACTTGGCTATTAGAACCCGAGCTAGCTAGCGAGGCTTCTAATAATAAGGCAGAGTTTTCCAATTTAAGCTTTATTATATAAGTATAAATATTAAAAGTAATAAATAGTAAACTTATTATTTACTTATAACTAGCTATAATAAGTTGTTTTAAATTTAATATATAAGGGTTTTATATATTTAAATTTTAATAGTATATAATTAATTTATACATATATTATATATTTAAAATATAATTTTTTTTAAATAAGTTAATTTATTATATTTTATTAAAATTTTAAGTTTTATATAAATTAATTTATTAGCTATTATAAAATGTTATAAAAATAATAGTAAATAGTTATAAAAATATTATTTTATATAGTATTTTTTTAAATTATAATTAAAATATAAATGTTTTAAATTAAATTTTATATATTATAATTATATTTATTATTATTAAAAAAGCAAATAATTTAAATATATAATAAAAGTTAATATTAGTTAAACTCTAGCTTTATATTTATTATAATAAGCTTTTTAATAGAGCTTATAATTAGTTTTAAAATAAAAGTTTTTATTAAAAGCTTTTAATATAAAAATCCCTTTTTATTTAATTCTAGTTTATATAACTTAACTAATAATATAATATATAATAGTTAAAATACTTAACTTTTTAATAATTAAATATAAAATAATTTAACTAAATAATACAAGCTATATAACTATTTAATATATATTAAAATATATAAATTTCCTTAAATATATTAAACTAATAAAAGATTTTAATAAGTATTTAAAAAAGTTATAACTTTTAAATATTTTTATACTATTTAATATAAATATACTATTAAATATTAATTAAAAAGTTAATTTAATTATTTTAAATTATAAGATTTTAATTAAAAGACTTAATATATATTAATATTATTATAAATTTTTTATATAGAAAGTTAAAAACCTTATATAATTTTTTAAAAGGGAAAAAAAAACTATTTTAATAAAAATAATAAAGAGTTTATTAAAATAATTTAATTAAATACTTATAAGTTATAACTTTAAAAGCTATTATATATAAGAAATTATAATTTAAATAGTTATTTAAAAGAATATAAAGGAAAATGTAAAAATAAAAAGTAAGTTAAATAAATATAAAAATTAAAAAAGTAAAAGGCTAAAAAAGTTAAATAAAAAAGAAAAGTTTAAAAAAGGTTAAAATATATTTAAAAGTTTATATAAGAATAAAAATTACTAATTTTAAAAATTAAACTTTTTATAAAATTAGCTTAAAATTAAAAAAAATATAAATTTAATAATTTTAAAAGTTAATTAATAAATTATACTTTTTAATTAAAAGAATATATTAAATTAAAAGTATATTAAAATATTAAAGCTTAAAAAGATTATATAAAAAATAGAAAATTATTAAAACTAATTTAATAGGAACTTAATAACCCTTTATCTAGCTAGTATATATTAAAAAGAAAAGAAAAGCTAAACCTTCCCAATTTTAAAAAGTATATATTATAATAAATACATATATAATATATATATATTTAAAGTTATTAATTAGTTATATAATCTGTCTAACAATTAAATACGTACTACCTTTTATATTACAGCTCGTTATTAGACATTTCTTTTAAAGTAGGGTAAGCCCACCTCTACCTATCCTTACTAGCAGCTCCACGGCTTGAGTTCTCATAGCACTAGTTTTTCCTGTAATATACTGCTCATGGGTATGTAAAGTAGTAGATAGTATTTACTAACTTAGAGATAGAATGTAGGACTCCGGGCCACCTTAGTTTGAATGATATAAACGCTGGTGCTTTAGGAGGTTGTCTTTTCTAGTAAACCTTTCCGTACACAATGAACATGGGAAATACTTCCGATGCTCGCGGCCCTCGTGGGTCTCTTTGTGCTTTTTCATACAGCTCTGGGAACCCATCCTCTTATCACAACGCGGGCATAAAACGGGCTTTTCGACTTTTCGTATATGTTTCCTTAAGCTGTTAGATTAAATAAAGATGCATCTTAAGAGACTAGGAACTGACTTTCTGTCTCGATCGGTTTTGAAGGTTTCCTCGCAACCAGACCGATTACATTGGAACATGCCATCCACGATTAACTCACCCTTTTCAGGGTAACTTAATCGTAATTCGTCAAAATCTTTGCCTGTTTCACCCCGTGTACGAATTTCAGTGTAGTTCGCAGAGTAAAACGAGTGTGTATTAGGGTTAACTTGAACAGCTGCCCCAGTAGAAACATCTGTGGAATGGGAACAAATCGGATTGATCAACGTAGATTGCCCATTCTACAGAGTGGAAAATGCAATTTGTTGATCCCCCGAATGCCCATGGTCCAGGAGTGCTTCGCCCGAAATAGCCTGGTGAAAAGGAGTGTCATCGAAACCCGAGAGGGAAGAGGTAGCATGAAAAGAATGAATTGAGGACGAATGTTCTGGTACGCTGCAATCCAGAAATGGCTCGCTGTGCCAGTTGAGTGGAAAGTCCAGATCCGAAGGTTCAGTGATTGGTGGCTGGTTAAGATCCGGAGGGAAATCTCCACAATCTTGACTCAGATACCCGCTTGTACAAACATCAATTATCGGGTCACTAATCAGGTCTGGAGGAAGATATCAGTAAGTATTTAGTTCGCAGCGCTGCTAGATGAGGTGCAAACCTTGAGACGGATGAGACGGATGAGACAAGCCCACGGCAGCATTGAACCCCGTGAACCTGTCTCTGTCGTCGAAACTAGTAGGCTGTCGGCTCATGTATTTGTCAAGAACTCTCAGTAGCTTGCTGCACAAGATTACAGTCCTGGTAGCGAACACTCGGTCCCTTTATACTTATCGAATCCCGTAGCTTAGGACCAACCACCATTCAATCTAGTCAGCCACCGCTAAGAGCCTCGATGCTACTAGCACAATGGATGGTTGTGAGATGACTTGGCAATAACAACTATCAGCTAGCCAAAATCAGACCAACAGAATGGCTGATGGCATTGAGAATCCGGCCCGGATGGTGAAACTGAAGAACAGCCAACTAGATGTAAGTTTGGATATGATTATTGGGTGACGTTGATGGGCCGCCTCGCAGTCCTGCAGCAGGAGGCAGACCAGGAGGCAGACCAGGACGCAGACCAGGAGGCAGACCAGGAGGCAGACCAGGAGGCAGACCAGGACGCAGACCAGGAGGCAGACCAGGAGGCAGACCAGGACGCAGCAGGAGGCAGACCAGGACGCAAACTAAAAACGGTTCACCGAGAGCCTATTGGTAGAGTTTGTTCGGCTGTACGCGACTTGCATGCATAGTGGGTCAATCAGAGAGGTATTACGCCCGCAAGCGACCTCTCGACCCGCTCCGATAAGAAGCTTCGCCCCAACAGTGTCCCTAAAGTGTAGTAATCGAGAGCCTCGTTCCAGATTTCAAAAGCCCTCGCATCAATATCCCTACTTTGCTCATCATGGTTGTCTCCTATCAGGTTATGGCAAGGCATCATAGACTAATAAACAGTCCTTGTCCGGAACATTGCACTCGTCATGTGAGGAAGAATGTTGAAAGCAGTGAGTTAGTGCTGAGTGTAAAAATGAGGCGTGCAATCGACTGGTGGGTAGAGTAAGAGGAACGTTCTCCATACTATATTTAACAGCTGGCTTGAACAGCCCCAGCTCAGCCCTTCCCTATGCTGTTCAATTTACCTTTTATTTGTCTTCTTTTCTGGGATTTCAAACCTTACCTATGCACCATGGGAAAAGGTCCGCCACGGCTTGACAAATACAGGCGGCTTATTGCAAGATTCTACGAGGCACTGATTCTCTTATCAATTGTGCAAAAGGTCCAGGGTCCTCACATCATCGCTAGCCATTATGATGCAACCTTGACGGCTTCTCGACGCAGGTTTATTAAGAACCTCGCATTCATTTGCGACAGTGACAAAGGGGGGGAACAGACTAGCTCCATAGCCATCCAAGAATGTGAAAACTGCTTCAGATTCTGGCTGGCTTCGAACGGTCAAGGGAATCACAAAGCAGCTCAATCGAGTCCTGAAAAGGCCGATTTCCTCAAAGCGATCTTAAGAAGGCTTCAGAGCGCACCAACCCTCAGCGAGTCTCAGCGGAAGAATGAAGAAGGCTTGATTTCGAAAGATTGCGCAATATTCGCTAGGCGAAGATTGAAAAAGGAGAGTAGGATCCTGGCTAACACGGTCGAGAAATACCTTGATCAATGCGGCAATGTAAGCCTTGGTCATGAAGGTCATGAAGATCTGACCAGAGTAGGTAAAGAATGCCAAAAATCATCAGACACTGACACCATGCTAAACTAAGATCAGAAATCGAAGGCTTGAAGTCTTGGTTACAACAGTTCGGGTCCAATGCACCGGATAATGGGTACCAGACGTGCCTAGTCGCCTACAACGCGCGAAACGATCCACAAATGCAGACTCTTCGAAAACTCAGCCACGAAATGATTGATTCCATACCTCCCCCGTCCGTGATAGTGGCATGCCGTACAATCAGGCACTTTGTTGGTCGATTAGCCGACCACATTCGAGTTCCCAAGCAACTTGTCGAGGATGCTATGCGGATGGGGCATATCCTCGATGTCCATGAGGTCACCGCGGTTGAGCAGCCTATTTGCGAAACGGCACCAGGGATTGACTCGCATACGACGTTGGATGGACTTCTCACGCGAATGTTCAAGGATGGAGACAAGAACCTACCTGATACCCAACTGTGTATCTCCCGATTAAATCAGCAGGTTGGCCTCGAAGCCAGGATCAAAGAACAATACAGCAAGTTGACAGATAAACCCCCACTCGTCCATTCTGAAGTTCAGATGCTGGAGCATTTCCATCGAAATAAGTTGGTATATGCCGAAAACGATCGCTTTGTGGGTACCAGCAAGCTTTCTTGTTTCTGCTGCAGGCTCTACTTCCGCCATCATCCGTCCAGACCGGTCGAGCCCGATTCCCACGAAGAGGTGTATCTGAGCTGGGGACCGATCAAGCTTCCTAGAGGTTCCAATGACCTCGGGTTCATAGAACAGAGGGACATTCTGAACCTTGTTATTCACGATGTTCGCAAACCGACATTGCAAAGCCTACGAAATACGGTTTCCCCGCAATTTCATCATCCAAATTCCATAACTGGGTTGTCTCAGTCTCAAAATAACGTGCCGCTCAACACTGCCGATGGTGAAAATGTCAGAACACATGAAACGCAAAGATCATGTTAGTCCACCAATTACTTCGTGAATGGGACTTATATGGACTTTGGTTTGCTAATTCGTTCTGTGCAGTTGAGTCTACAACAAGCGAATCGGACGTGGACTCTGAGGGCGGTGTTAGATTATAACGAATATTATATTGACCTGTCGATCAGTTTTGGTGTCTTTGTTTTCCGTTTCCTTCAGCGGCCCATCCCCTTGATAGTCCTCTGGACGGATCTTCTCCATCCGGTTGCTAGGCGCAGGTGTAACAATTTTCAAGAGTTTCTCATTCGCGCTGGACGTACCATACAACCACCACTCGAAGAAATAGTTTTACTAACTGCTTTGATGGGATGACGAACCCTTTGTCGTAGAATATGAACCTTAAGTCCAGTAACTGCACTGTACCGTAATCGTTGTGAATGAAAAAAAGATATTAGTCCCGCCTAACTTAATAGAGCGCATATTTCTCGGCAAGCCACGAATCAAGAGTTCAGTCACTTTATAGCGATTCAAAGGGCTTTGTACATAGTGTTATTGGTTATAAAATCGCTTAAACGGTGCGTATCAAACCTTCACAGCGTACCATATATCTAACCTGAAAGGTATAGTCGGTGGCATGCAAGACCATCCCTTCTATTCCTCTCGAACCCGACGTGCCCATTTTGCCTCATGTAGCTCGTGATAAGGAGTCTAGAATTGCTTTTGTCTAAGTCACCAATGATGTGTATGTGCTACTTGGGCTAAAGGAAATTCCAAGGGTGACCGTATGCGGGAGGCTGTCCACTTTCTCCTGGAGGCCCTCCAACTAACCCTTTAATTCACCGCCACTCTCAACCTTTCCATGGCTAACGCGTATGTTGGGTAGGGAGAGGACGTAGCGGAGCGATGCGTAGGTACTTATATTAAGGCCACGGTTTCCTTGATAAGTGCATCAAAGCTGCCTCCCCCATCAGTTACTTCCTATCATTTCTAACAGAACCCCTGGACATCAAATCAAGAAGAAAGCGACGTTTTTACAGAAACATGACAGTCTCATCTTCCAGCAGCTCCCCCTCCGACCTACTTGCTCCTCCCTCTATGGATGATACTACCCTCGGGAGACATCTAAAGCTCCTACAAAGCCAAGGTGATTTGGATGAAGTTGACGAGATCCTCACGGCTCCAATTTTTACGGAACCTGTAAAAAGTTACGTGCTTTCTGCCATGAAAGACGACAAGCAAGGGAAGGAGGCCTTCAATCAGTATGGCCTTCTCGCGGCAGACATTCGTGAGCGCTTCTTAGGATCTTTGGAAACGGTCCACTCGTCGGTCAAGCCGGACCCCCGAATCTTTTACAACGTTGCCGCACCCTCAAGTGTTTTCATCTGTGGAAGTCAGGGCTCAGGTAAAAGCCACACACTGAGCTGTCTCTTGGAAAACTGTTTGGTTCCTTCTGAGGCAACCGTTCTACCACGACCTCTAACGGGCCTTGTGTTTCACTATGACACATTTGTTTCAGACACAGGTAGCCTCCCTTGTGAAGCTGCCTTCTTGTCGTCAGAGGATTGCGTGAAAGTCAGAGTCCTGTGCCCTCCAACCAATATTCAGCAGGTTAAGGTACTTCGTCACCAACCGATCATGTTGTTGCCTCTGAGATGAAGCTGACATGTGATAAGAGAATCTATGCATGCCTGCCTAATGTCGAAGTTGAGGAGTTACGCATTAACGAATCCGACCTTACTACGAAACGCATGTTGGACCTAATGGCTGTCAGCTCTATTCAAGGCGGAGGCATGCCCCTCTATCTGCATGTGGTGACGCGCATCTTGCGTGATTTGAGAGTTCAGCAGCAGCATTCGGGGATGGGTTTCGACTACAGCGCGTTTCAGCGGGCTTTGGCATCTGAAAATCTTTCTGAAGGGCAGCGGGCACCTCTTCAGCAACGGCTGGAGACTCTAGAAAGCTTCATGGTTAAGAAGCAAGTAGAGTCTCACGATCTCAGCAAGTCAGGAAAGGCCACTGGACAGAAGAAGAAGAGCAAAAGGAATAACTTTGCCGTGCCCACTGTCGATAAGGGCAACGATTGGGCACCTGTGGTAAGTCCATCAATCCGTACTTAATGTAGGGGGGGCGGTTGGTAGGAGTAAACTGACCAGTTCATCCAGAGCGGGCAACTCACTATTGTCGATTTGTCATGCCCTTGTGTGACCGCGGAAATTGCGTGTGCGCTCTTCAACATTTGTCTCAGTCTTTTCTTAGAACAAGACTCTAGAGTGGGCCGTGTGGTCGCCCTTGACGAAGCACACAAGTACATGATGGTCGGTGCTGAAGGCCAGACTCTGACAGAATCCCTACTCTCAACTATTCGGCTGCAACGTCATATCGGAGTCCGCGTCATCATCTCAACGCAAGAACCCACGATATCACCTCGCCTTCTCGATCTATGCTCAGTAACGATCGTTCATCGTTTCAGTTCTCCAGACTGGCTCCAGAGCCTAAGGCGACATCTAGTTGGTGTCTCTGTATGTGAAGTCGGAGCAAGTCGAAATGGGGCCGATAACGCGGTTAATGGGACGAAGGAGGAGGATAGAGACGGTTTCGACAGTATCTCTCCCAACCAAACCACTTTTTCGATGAATCTGCTATCGCAAATCGTTGGGCTACGAAGAGGGGAGGCTTTGATGTTTGCACCCAGCGCCGTCATTGACACAGAGGGTTTCTCATCCACATCTACAAACGTAGGCTCCCAACTCCTCCAAGAGCCTCCTTACACTAGAATTTCTCCTCTGGGGAAGGGACTCTTGAAGGTACGAATTCGGCAACGACTGACGGCAGATGGTGGTCGGAGTGTTTTAGCTAGTTGATTGTTAAACAGCCAGCTCAAGTGATAGCGGAGTTTATACTAAGAAACCAAATGAGCTGTATAGTACTTATTAGCGCATTTCTCAATTGTCTAATTTGTTATTTTAAATGACTTTAATTAAAGTTTTACACTTATAAAGGATTTTAATATATTATACTATTAGTATTAAAATTAAGTGGCTAGTTACTATAGCAAGTAGGATAAAGTAGTAAGTTATATTTTATATTTAAATTTAATATGTTTAATAATAATATAGTATAAAAAAAACTATTTTACTTTTAAAATAGTATAATTTATTAGTAGTTTTTAAATATTAAAATTATAAAATTAATAATTTAAGTAAGGTTTACTTGGCAGGGACTTTTACCTTGAGACTAACTGTGAGCCCTATTAAGAAGCTTATTATAATAGATATAAGGCTAGGGTTTGGCCTATATTGACCTCTATTATACGCCTAGATTATCGGCTTTTTTAATAATAATAAAATTAATAATAATATTTAATAAAAGAATTTAATATATAAAGTTATATAAATAAGGGCTATATTATAATTTATATATAGTTTAACTTTTTAAAAAGCAATTTATTATAATAGAGCTATTTTAACCTACTAGCCTTTTAAAACTAAACTATATTATATTTTTAAAATTAAAAAGAATTAATATATAGTTCTAATAGTTCTACCTTAAACTAAGCCCTTAATACTATTAGTTTTTAATATAATATTTAATATAAGTATTAAATTGCACGCAAGGCCCAAGGAACGGGATTTACCGACACTGAAGAAATCGCACATAGAAATACCTGCCCAAGTTGTGTGCGTCTGGAAGGCCGGTCATGTTCACCCGTATTCGACGACTCGGCGTCATCTCCGTCCCTGCCCTATTCCTAAGAGGATCCATGCTAGTATTGACCGGTATTAACGGCCTTGTCGGCCTAGCTAAAGTCAAAGGCAGATCTCCCACAAGCGACAAGAAACTGGTTTTCTAATATGGTTCTCAATTGAGCGTTCAGCTTGGATCCGCATTATCGGTGTTGGCTTTGGCTTAATATTATACGGCTTCAATAAGTCTTACGTCCACCTCTTCAACTGGTGGTGTAGCAGAAGAGCCCGGCGCGACAGAGGGCTTGGGCATGGTCTCTAGCTTAATTCACAGCCCCGAGCACGCATCTTGTATAGTCGTCGAGGTTTCACTGGGTGTATCACACTGCGCTACTTGTTGACCCTGGTGTCTATTGCAGCCTCGATAGGATACAAATTCGGCATCATAAAGCCAGAACTTGATTTTTCGGTAATATTTGACCCGAATAACCTGGTCCTCTCATCCCCAAACATCTCTGCCTCCGAGCCGCGCTATAAGAGACAATCGGGCCTTTGACCACTCAGGTTATGGAGAAACTGAACCACCTCAAACCATTATCATGACGGGGTTGATGGATTGTTGGCATGGCTTGACTGATTCAATGAAGTACGCAGCGTTCTACACTCGCGAGATTGTCATGGTCGCCAACAAGAGAGAAGTTGATGACGACTTCACTATTATTCAGGATAATCCTAGCTGGTCGCGCGCTTATACCGACGGCCACTCTTGGTTGAAGCCGCAAGGTTCACGGGCTGTGGTAGAGTGGAATATATTGCAAGCAGACGAGGTCATGATATAATGGGCGGATTCTGTACCTTGGCGTGAGTGTTTGGATGATGACATCACCGTGGAGCGCTTCGTCTACTACAAAATGCACTTTGCTGTTGCGGAAGTGTTAAGGCCGGTGTCTAATGGGGACTGTTCTACACTTGGGGCTGTCGCAATCTTATCCCATGACGACAACTCCGCCGTTCGGGAAGATGAGAACTCTGTGATACCTGATATCGAACTTCTGGAATGGGCGGTTCCGATGATATCTACCTGGGGCCACGACCCTCGAACGGGTGTAAGCAGCATTGTTCGGGTCTCAATGATAAGGTTGCTCTCAAACTTCAACATTCTCCCGCTGAGCCTTGCGCCGGGGGATAGTCATCCATTCGGTCCCGAGGAGGATTTACGATTATATCACGAGTACGACAGTAATTTCGCGTACTCATACCTAACAGGATATGGGTTGATGGTCACAGGGATTTGGATCTCTGTAGCAAGAGTATTCCTAGGAATTGGGAGTTTCTCGGTTCTGGCTGTCTTCTGCATCCTTCGGTTTCCTCCTGATTTGAAAAGTCGGAGGCGCTTCTAGGGTTGGTTGCCGCCTGTTCTCTCTTTTGCGACGGCACTATAGTGCAAAGATACAAAGAAGGGCCATACCTAATAGGCCTGCAACAACAGCCACACCAATCAATGCAGAAGAGTTATGCGAAGTAGAGCTAGATGAACCCGAAGACGTGGAAGCTGGAGTCGTGTCCATCCCACCCCTAGCAGAAGCAGTGGCTGTTAAAGAAGCTGAAGTCGGTCGAGGAAAGACATCGGGGGTGTGAAGTCAGAGCTCACGCTATAGACCTGGATCGCCCATTGACCTCTACATAACTCGTTCTTGCTGGAGTCAAGGCAGGGCTCTGAGCAGCCTTCGCCTTTGACGTTGTTGAGATCCCGAGTGGGGTTATCGCCACAGAAACACCAGCCGGCAGCTTCAACGCCAAAATACTTATAGAGTCGGTCCGCGCTAATAAAACTGCTGCAGTAGGATGCGCACTTTTCGACTGACATTTCCATGTCGAGTTGTACAGCTGCGTTAAGGAGCCGGTTCTTCTCGTCGCTATAGCATTCCAGAGATTCATATCCGGACAAAGTAGCTACAGTAGGCGAGGCGGCGGAACCGGATTCGGAGCCGGCGCTGCTAGCCTCGGTCTGCATGTTTTATTTGGCCTTGTCGAAAACATATTGTAAAGAACAGAAATAAGAGGATGAATATTAGATCTTGCAGCCGTCTAAAATACTTTGTGATAGTGGCAAACGTCACATGAACGTCATATAAAAGGCAATATACCGTACTCTCATTAGGCCGTAGTCTAACTTCTTAAGGCCGCGGAACTTGTCGTACCTTCTTGGATGTATGGCTCTAGCAAAAAAGCTTCCTAGCGCACAACCGCCACTATCGATTACCATCTCAGATGCTCCTTTTGTTCCTTTTTGCCCAAGAAACAACCCTCTTAATAGCTTCAGTTTTACACAGCTTCAGCTAGGGAGGTATGTCACAGGGGTTATATAATTTATTAGGCCAGCTAACTAGAGGTTTTGACTCCCAGTTAGAGAGCTGTTTTAATACTGTAACAACCCCTTAGCTAGGCATAATAAAATAGATAGAAATAGGGCTCCAAGCCACTCTTTAAATTTGTCAGATGAAGGCGATGTTACTAAACCCGTTAATAGACCAATCCAGCTGTAAGGCAAACAAGATCAACCATTTCTCGCAACTCGTTGCAAGGCTGCATCGCACAATAGCTAACAATGGCACGGCAGACTCGGCGCGCCCTCAACGCCCAACCTTCTTGCAAATAACAGCAGTTAATAAGAATACTAAAGTAAATAAAACAGATTAAAATAATAAAAACTTTATAAAGAGATACTATACTTTTAAGAAGAATAGCTCCAAAGTTCACTTGGCATATCGTGCTAAGATCTACATTTGCATTCGTTGCAAGGGCGAAAAATATAACTTCAAGTTTACTAACAAAGCTCTGCTGCTTTTGGAGGAGGAATTTAGGGCCCTATCGCAAGATATAGCAAGGCTATCACAAATGAGCACGACAGTGGAATGACAGCTTTCTATTGTCATTGCAGGTCACAGCTGCAGATGTTGCGCGGAGTAGAAGAAGCCAAGACTCGGTAGGAAGAAATGGGCAGCAGTGGCGAACTGGTCAAGGTACAGGGTGCGGGGCTTAAAGACAACGTTAAAATAGAGCTTTGCCAAGGAGAAGGCTGTGGGGTAAGTTACCTAGCTGACCAAGTGGGGGGACAAAAAGCACCGCAGACATCTCAAGAATTAGCACGGGGTTTGAGCCAGAGTCTGCGGCGTAATTTGTCCCCTGCTTGCTTTCTTTCACTTAACTACTATCTCATAACTACCTACAAAGCAACTCTCTTACATAAGCCGCCACCTATAGCCATTCTCATAATCAGACATTAAAATACTTAGCCAGCACTAAAATCCCAGGGGGGTTATACTTCTTGTCCGACGGCGACGTCCCAAACATCTCGGGGTTGTCGTTTAAGACTAGCGTCACTCCAACTAGGTGGTTCCTCACCAACCACATCTTGACCAGGTCGGCACACGGCATCGACAGCTCACTCGCCTTGCGCCTGTACTGGGTCCTTGGGTCGACACAGCAAGTCATGACGGCGTTGTGGATGGAGGTACCCTTGGCGAATCCGGCTACCGTGAGGGTGTTGTCGAGCACGTTGATGTAGGTGTACTGCGACCCCCGGATGGGACGGTAAATCTTCTCTGCAACACCGGCGACGTAGCTCGCCGTCCCACCGTGCGTCTGCTCCATGCCAAAAATTCCGTTTTGCCAGCAGTGAGAGCATGCGGGTCTGCACGCCTCGTTCGGGCCGATCATCTTCCCGTAGACGCCGGTGCAGGTGCGCGTGGCCCCAAACGTTCCCGACGCCGGGTTGATGGACACGCCGGTGCCCATGCAGAGGTTGTACGAGAACAGCCAGGTGGGGAATGCGGACACCGGGGGTTTCTGTGGGGGCATGGGGAAGGGGCTGCATCGCGGCGTGTTGGTGAGCTGGGAGTCCGGAACGCGGTACCAGTCTGGCTCGTTGAAGATGCCCTCCCTCAGCGCCCACGCTGCTGCCACTGCGGTGGCCCACGCGGCGGGCTTGATGTTGGCGTTGTCTTGGTACACCTTTAGGGCGCGGAGGGCCGAGGGAAGTGCGGAGGGGGCCCACGGGTTCCCGTTAGCGTCTCGGGTGTTCGGTACAGTGTACGCCTTGAACCAAGCAATCGCCTGCTGCTCCGCCGGCCTGTTGAGGTCGGCCATGCTCTGGATGGGCCATTGACGGAGAGAGGAGGCCACGTGGAAGAGAAGGCTGAGAATCCACAGGACGAGGACTCGCGGCATGGTTTTGGCTCAGTATTGGGAGTGGTAGTAGATCATAGGGGGACGAGGGGGTATATTAAAGATATTCGAGATGGCGGCCGTGACTGTTATTCAGTTGAAATTGATGATTGGCATAGGCAGGAAACAAAGATGTGCTGTGGTTGATGACGAAGAAGACTTGTAGCAGGAGGCTCTCCTCAACAGTCGGGTCCGTTAATATAGGAGTGTTCTAAGGCTCGAGAATCTCAATGTTCAAGCATCAGCGTTCCGTGAGCTTGAATCGTGTTCGTCTCCTGTGAAAGCATCAATGATGCTAACCCGAGCTTAGCAAGGATATCGTATGACGAATTACGCGATTCTAAGCCACGAAAAAGAATAATTTCCATGTGTTGCCATGCGACTGGTGCCTTTCTAGCCCTTCTTGAGCAAGAGGCTTTGAGCTCGAACCATTATGGCCCTGATTTCTGGGTTGGATTCCAGCGGCTGAGCGGAGCTGAAGAAAAGCAGGGTATAATATTGACAATGCCACTTCGTGGTCTTCAAGGCACCTGATGGTCATTCAAGCCTCGAAGTTGGTGCTCCGACAGGTTGGACTTGTCATGCTGCTCTTACCGGATCGACATATCCGTAGCATTGGAATGTCCTCAAAGTGAAGTACATTCGCAGTATTGCGTGTTTCGTTGCCTTGCAGTCATTGAGATGGTGGGGCCTACGATGCCTGGATGCGTCGTGGGGCTGAAAGTGCAATTGCATGGCATCATCTTCTTTGGGCAAAGGTCTGATGTTGGTCTTTCGGCATCTCAATATTTAACATTCCTGCACGATGGACTGACTGATATTCCTCTTCGGTCATCTGATGAGTAGCTTTATTCTCGATTGTCTGGCCATAACAACATCAATCCAACATGACCCGAATCTCTAGCTCTTGGGGCTGAAAGCCACTCAACTACAGGCCTCAGCTGAGTTGATTCAGTGGATGCACGTGCCGCAGTAGGATCCGCGCGGTTGTGCACGAGTCACTAGATGATCCTACATCCACAGGAAGGTGTTGTAGATTTGAACCCAGCTGACTCTCCGCGTGAATATCACTTGATTGTTCATCCAAAATCCCGGGATATCTCTCCACTCAAACTGCCCAAGTGCTAACGCTGGGCTGCAAGGCAGACTCATCATTGAAAAATGGATCTATAATCTTCCCATTTTTTATCATAAGCACCGAGTCACGAGGATAGGTATTGCAACTCTTCAAGAGCTCTTTGGAACTCCCTCGGCCCCAAAACTCATAAAAGGGCGAATCTACTGGAACAACGTCCATCAAGTCCAGGATAGACTCACTGCAAGATTTCCATTCTAGACCCTTCGAGATTCTCAATAACATAATGAAGATCCTAACTCTAGCCCAAATCACCCTATCCTCCTTTCTCTGGGCCTTTGCAGTCTCTGAGGTCAACAACCCATGCTACGGGAAAGATGGCATAGCTGGTGAGATGATACACACGTCCTTCCCTCTCTCTGCAGAGTTATCGACTCTCGCTGACCACCGCCCCGTTTGAAAAAACAGGCGTTTGTGTCTCCGAAACCAACTGCAAGAATAGTGGCGGCATCTCTATCTCGGGTGCCTGCCCCAACGACCCCGCGAACATTAAGTGTTGCACTAAACCTAGCTGCCCTAACGGCGCGCAGGGCAACTGCCGCTGGGTCAGCGATTGCGCGGGCTCGACCGTGTCGAATAAGTGTCCCGGCCCGGCTCAGTTCAAGTGCTGCTCCTCGAATGCCAGGGGCTGGGGAGGATACTCCACCCCCAAGATCCCGCCTGTCGGAGCGTGTAAACAGGTCGCCGTCACGGGCGCCAAGAAGATTGTCGCGGGCTTCCCCGGCAGGATCAGAGAAGTCCAGTGCATTGGGGACTGTCCATGCACGAGCACGCCCAAAAGTGACCACTGCTGTGGGAAGGCGACGGATATCATGTGCTCGGATCGTGTTACAGTAAGTCGCTTGAGTTTCCTTTCTCTTTGCTCAACCCTTTATCCATCACGCGGTCCAACGCCCTGAGAGTCGACAAGCTAATAAGGTATGGTGGCCAGTACGGCACCATCTCTGGTCGTGATATTGCCGAGTGGGTCATGAACCACAGCCAGGAGTTGAATCTGAAGTACGTCATTTATGGACAGAAAATATGGAATCCTTCAATGGATAAGCGAATTCCGTGGACCCAGTGGCGAAATATGGACAATAGTGGAGATATCACAGTCAATCACTGGTAAGTTCTCACCCAATGTGAATAGGGATAGGGGAAGACTGGTGTCGCCGATTACCCATAATTGCCATACTAACTAAACTTAAGGGACCACGTTCATGTGAGCTACAAGTGAGGAAAATTGGAACCGCGGGTTTTGCCACTCGATTTTCAAGCTGGGCTTGTTTTATAAGAATTTTAAGTAGAAAAATATTAAAGTAATACTTGTATATAAGCTTATAATTAGGCTTTTATTATTATACTAATATAAATTAATAAAATTAAAACTAATAGAAAAGGTAATAATTAGAAGTTAAAAGAGAGTGCTTTTTTTATATATTTAAATGTATTTAAATTAAAAAAAGAAGTAATTATATATTAAAATTCTAAGTTATAATATTTTTATATTATTAATTTAAAAACTAAAACTGCTTTTAAATTATTAATTAATTATATTTCTAATAATATTAAACTATTATAATAGAAAATCTTTACTTTTACTTTTTATAATATTTTTTTAAATTTAAAAGCTAATTAAATAAAATATTAATATTTAAAATAATTAAATTAGTTAGTAGTTAATAATTAATAGTTAATAAAATTATTAATTAAATAATTAATAATTAGAAAGATTATTAATAAATATTAATTAATAGTATGTATTAATTTAAGGAAATTAGTTAGTAGTAATTAATTAGTAATTAGAAATTATATAATTTTTTAAATATAACTTTCTATATTTTTTTTTCCCTTTATTTTCTCCCTTTTTTCTTACTTTTATAACTTATTTTATATATATTAGAAGCTTGGAATAAGGTTTCTTAAGTAAGGTTTACTTAGTAGGAACTTTCATTTTAAGACTAATTATAAGCCCTATTAAAAAGCTTATTATAATAAATATAAGGCTAGGGCTTAGCCTGTATTAACCTCTATTATATGCCTAAATTATTAGCTTTTTTAATAATAATAATAACTTATTTTATAATAAATATCTTTTTTTATTAACTAATTAATAATTAAATAATAACTAATAATACTTAATAATTAAAAGCTTTTATTAATAGTTAGTTATTTAATTAATTAAATTTAAAGCTTTTATATAAAAAATAAAATAGTAACTATTTATATTATATAAACTAAAATTAAATAGAAAAAATACATACTTTTATATTAAAAGCTTAAAATAAAGTTTTTTAAATAAGGTTTATATAATAGAAACTTTTATTTTAAAACTAATTATAAGCCCTATTAAAAAGCTTATTATAATAAATATAAAGCTAAAATTTAGCTTACATTAACTTTTATTATATATTTAAATTATTAGCTTTTTAATAATAATAATAATATCTATTATTATTATAATTAAGTAAATAGTATTAATAAGTAAGCTAATATACTTTATTTTATAATAAAAGAGCGCTAAAAACTAAGGGCCTTAAGGTTATTAAGTAGCTGCCTTACTAAATATCGCGTCCATGCATATCTGCTTCACTATAGAGCGCATTGCACGCGTGAACGATAACACACTGATCGCCCTTAGACATAGTGGTGTGGGATCCGTGCTGTATCGACACTGACGGTTGGAAACGGGCGCGGAGCTAACCGGAGGCAGAGTTGTCAGCTGTTCTCTGGAGACTCCGCAGCCTCCATGGGTTTGGATTACTTCTACTTTGGACCTTATCTCTGGCCGATGGATCGCTGCGTGCAGCGCGCCGAAAAACCAATAGTCCCGGATAAGTCGTGGTCAACGGGCAGACCTGAGCAACTGAGCAACACCATTTGTAAGGATTCCCCGCCAACATCAAAGCTCTATTACAGGCGGCAATGTCAACAAGTGCACTTCAGCATCGACCTATGGCCATCACCGCGCACCTGGGGCGGAGAAGATGACAGAGTGCATTGGGAACTGGAACAAGAATGACCTCATTCGGAAGGTGCACGTACTACCAAATCATGACAATTAGGCTGAAGATCCTTGCAACAGCAGCATGTGGTAGAATGTATTAGATATGGTTGGGCTAGAAGCTGGAATGCGGCACGTTCCCGCCAGGACTCTTTGAGTAAAGAGCCATCAAGAAAAATATATGGCATTAAACGCTCATTAGACTCCGACGCAAAGATAGACCTCCGCCCACATGGTACGGCAGTCCTTGCCAATAGCCGGATTCCATTTGTACAGGTTTGCGAGAGTAACGCTGTACTTCTTTTGAATATCTTCGCAAACTTGACCCTTGGCTATAAAGTGGTACTTCTTGCAGTCCTTCGTCATGCTACTACCCTGGACAGGTGTAGGTTTGTAGTTGATCGTCCACACACAGGCGTACGCATTAGTCTTTAAACCGGTGCATCCAGTCCCAGCCTGTGGGTTCCATTCAAGAAAGTCAGGGATTGAAATGCTATTGCTGTTTGCCACAGTTGAGCACTTCTGGCCGGTTTTGACTAGATGGAATTTGTTGCAGTTGTCGACCATGTTAGGCTGCGTAGGTGTGGGCGTTTTGACTCCATTGTCGGGTTTTGTTGGTGTATAACCAACAACAGATACACAAGCATATGCATTGGTCTTCAAGCCTGTGCATCCACTTCCAGCCTTGGGATTCCACTTAAGGAAGTCTGGAATGGAAATGTTGTTCTTGTTGGCGACCGTTGAGCACTTCTCACCCTCCTTTACTAGATGAAACTTGTTGCAATTCTTGACCATGTCGCTCTGAGTCGGCAAGGGAGTCTTGATGCCGCCTGTCGTGGTCGTCGGCTTCGTGGTAGGCGTCCCGGGAACACCAACGCAGTAGTAGGTGCTCGCCCAGAGGCCCTTGCAGTCTTTGCCCACGGCCGGGTTCCACTTGACGAAGGTGTCCAAGTCGAACGTGCCGTACTTGGCCACGATCTTGGCGCACGTGTCATCCTTGACGGCAAAGTAGAATATTTTGCAGCTCGCAATGAGGCCGTCCTGTGTAGGGCTGGGCTTTGCTGCACCTGTTGCGGCGGCCGTCGTAGTCGCAGCCTTCTGCGTGGGCGGGCTCGTGGGCGTTCCGGGGACGCCTACACAGTAGTACGTGTCGGCCCAAATGCCACTGCAATCCTTCTCGACGGCAGGGTTCCACTTGAAGAAGTCATCAAAGTCGAACGTCTGATACTGTGAAATGACCTTGGTGCACGTATCTCCCTTCTTGGCCTTGTAGAAGGACGTGCATGTGTCGATAAGACCGTCTTGCGTGGGACTGGGCTTGGAGTCCTCGGTAGGCTCAGGCTCGGCATCTTCAGTGGTGGTCACCTTGGGCGGATCTTCATCTCGAGGAAACCCGTTATTGACCTCGACACAGTATGCGTGGCCAACTTGGATGCCGCTGCAGTCATCCTTGACGCTGGGGTTCTATGCCTTGTTAGTAACACCTTCAGGCACGCTGAGAATCGCACGCTCGCTACTTACGTATTCCACAAACTGTCTGTGTGTGAGGCCCCAATCTGACTCAAAGAAGTCACAGTCGAAGCTCTTGTCAACGGCTGTGTCCCACCAAGTGCAATCAGAAGGGATTCCTGGGTCGGTTGGGCCGTTCTGTCGACGGAGCCTTGAGCCCCGGGACGCGGTTACACCGACAGCCAATAGGCCGTGAAGAAGGGAGAAGTGCATGGTGCAGAGGGAACACCAGTAGGAAAGATTGTTTGGGTGGACCAAGTAATTGGAAGAGATCGACAGAGGTGATGGCACACCAGTTTGTAGTCAGAACAAGACTTGGAGATCCTTAAGTAGAGTTTCAGCTTCATCGATCACCCTAAAACCCTACAAGTCAATCTCGTGATGGCACCACCACGAAGCGGCTCCTACCCTGCTTGTTACATAGAATTAGCCGGTTGCCTGTTTGGGCAGACCCCCCGTCTATTGGGTAGGTTCTGAAGACTTTGAAGATGGAGCGAGCCAACACACATGGAATATGCAATATTATTGTATCCTCTGTCGAGAGGGCAGGGTGGCTCGCCAAGAAGCCCACCAAAGCGAATGTCACTTCCAGGAAGAGAGGTCTCGGGCAGATCCGAGACTCTTGAGCGGCGGAAAAGGCCGAGGGACATGGGGTCCACGGTGAGGCTATTCGGTACCAAGACCCTAGACCTTGACAGTAACAAAATTCCATATTATCCCTCCCCAACATCACTTCTGGCCCCTGCAACTCAAAAGTGAAATGATAATGAGTAAAACGCGGGTTGGATCACAAACCACAACCAACATCCCCACCGGAAACATCCTATCCCATTTTTATGGCTGCAGCCTACTTGCAATTCGGCCTCGGCCTGACTTGGTTGTAGCTAACATGCCCAAACAGCGAGTTGTTGGTTGTCAGGGGAAAAACAACAGTCACCTGTTTGCTTTGCGGTAATTAGTAGTCACGATTAGGAAACAGATCAAATGGTAGTGACTGAATTACGTTGAGTACCTCGGCAAGTCAATTATACATGCGCTGCAACTTCGAAAACTAAACTAGAGAATCTGGAAGTTGCAAGCTGTCAAGCCTGAGTGCAGTCATATTCTAAACACGTCCGGTGGATTCGTACGTGACGTTCCATCCGGAAATGGGCGCCACGCACAAGGCCACGCCGGGAATCAGGCTCGCAGTGCACTCAGCCCTGCCCGGCAACGAAGGGTTGATGTCGTACATGATGTTGCCCACGCAGATATCATATGCCTTGCAAATGTCTTTGCAAGTGTCCGACTTGGTGACAATATGCCACCGCCCACAGTTCAGCGTCGTGCCCTCGGCCACCTCGGCGTCTTCCGGCGGCGCAAGGCGCACGACTGTGGGCCCGTTTGCGCTGCTGATCTTGCGCTGAATGCTCGAGACCTCTGCAACAGAGCTTAAGTCGCCCAGGGCCGAGATGCAGATGGACTTGCCGTAGAAGTCGGTGGCCGTCTGGAGGTCGGTGCAGGCGCGGTTGATCCACGAGTTGTAGAACTGCACATCGTCCCAGGGAAGGCCGAGCGAAGTCTCTATGCCGAAGCAAGTGTCGCCAGGCTGCACGTAGTACGTCTTGCACGTCATGGGGAGGCAGAGCTTGAGGCCTGCGGGGACCTTGCGACAATCGCCAATGGCATTTTGGTTGCCCATGTACAGTAAAGCGCCAGAGACGCCCGAGGCCTTGGAAATCGAGTCGCAGGTGTCTCCCTCCTTGGTCGTGTAGTACTTGCTGGTCAGGCAGAAGTCTGTCTCTGCCTCTTCTTCCTTGAGAGGCGGCAGAATGTCGGTGGGCCCCGAGCCTCCGCACGTCTTGTAGACAAGCTCCAGCTCCTCCTTGTAGTACTCGTCGTAGAGGGAGTACTGCGAGGACTGCATCATGGCAAGGCGCCGGACATAGCAGGTGTGGCAGAGCTCCGCGCGAGGCAAATCTTCACCCTCCTCGACGTCAGAAAACTCATTAATGATGTCTGGTAATCGTGGTCAGCGTCATTCCCCCTTCTGCAACCTTGGATAACTTACCGTTGCAATATCTCTTCGTCTTGGGATCTTTGACGCACGTCTCATTCCAGCCGGCCCAGATGTTGCCGCCATACTGCGTGGGAACAGTGCCACTGGACCCGAAGCTTTTTCCCGCGCAGTCCTTGGAAACCGCTTCGAACCACTTGCGAAGCGACGCGGAGCAGGTGCCCACGCAGATCTCGTCGGTCAGTGTAACGTTTTCGAGTGAGCCTCGATAACTCAACTCCAAGAAGGAGCGTATATACGAATTGCAGGCGATATCAGCCGACAATGCGCTGACGCATGCGTCCCCAACATCGTAGTTGTCAAGATCAGCGGCTTCGAAAATGCGAAAGGCACCTATGCCGAGAAAAAGGGCAAAGGCAACAGAGTGTTTGAGAATAGCCATAGTGTGCTTAGCGATCACTTGTTAGCTGAATAGATGAAGTTTGAAAATTGCTGTCTTTCAGAAGTGGCGATCAAGAGAGACCCCGAATTAACCTGTGGCGGAGTAATCATAGAACCTCGAACGAATTATATATGGCCTGGTCCAACGCCGTCTTTAATTTTATGTAGGGAGTCCGTGTCATCGGCAAGACGGAAGTGCCGATAGCTTCGGAATCCCCTGTCGTGGGCTATGTAATCGACGTTGCTCGACTTGGGCCTTTGACAGATATTTTCTTCTCGTTCATCTTCGTGCCACTGTGGTCCAGACGGCCGAGCCCCCTTGCTAAGCCGGAAATCACAAGGTGAAGAATACGAGGCATCTTGCATCCGCACGGTAGGTGCCAAGTCGGCTGAAAAGAAATTGCAAGGGCTCAACTCATTATGTTTTTGCCCCAACCTATGGGCCCTGAGGTAATGCTGTGTTGGTTGTTAATTTTTAAGTCTGGCGACTCTGCGATGCTGGCAGGGGTTAATAACCCCACGATCAAAATGGCATCACGCCGGTTGGTCCCGCTGAGCATTCGGCCATTCTTTTGCCCCGTAGTACTGGAGCCAGAAATTGTACGCGGAGACCAAGGGGAGAGTTTGCTGTCAGCTGCCATTTACAGGTCGAGGGCCGAGCCAGCCGATCAGATGTTGGTCCGGCTTCTCCAGGGGCCCCCGAATGGAGACATGACATGGGTGGACACAATAAACGGTATGTCTCGTCCAACAGTACAACTATGTTTTCCCAGTGGTAAAAGATTCACCTCCGAGGCACTTTAACTGCCTTGAAGTCGCCAGCCAACCTGCACTCGTTTGTTCAAGCGAGCTTATGGTTTCTTTCGAACCTGCCGGCTCTCATTCTATGGTCCTTGTGTCTCTGGTTCCTTACTCCATTTCTTCTGGACTGTTATTCTACCTGGCTATTCGTTCTTTCTTTTCACAGAGGGCTTACTCCTCCCACTGCCACCAATATGCATATGCGCACTTGGCTCCTTTGCCTGCTGCTGCTATGCCTTTGCGTAGCAGCCGCCACTGACGACGATACAACCTGCAGTGCGACCAAGCGCTGTAAGAAAGGATGTTGTAACAAGTCCGGCAACTGTGGCTTTGGCCCAGACTGTAAGCTTGCTATATTGATGGCACGACAAGACCAGAGCTGACCCTACTTAGTTTGCGGAACGAACTGTCGCTCCGACTGTGACAGAAAGTCAGAGTGCAACCCCGGATTTGGTGCAAAATGGTCTGAAGTAGACAAATGCCCTTTGAACGTCTGTTGCTCCAAGCACGGATACTGCGGCGTAAGCAAACCCAGTGATGAACTGCTTTGCTGGACCAAGAAGGGGCTAATAGTCAGTAGACGACCAAGGACTTCTGCGGCTCAAAGAAGGTCACGCGCCCGAGCTGCGGTAAGGACAGCGGTGTCACCCGTGTGGTTGGCTACTTTGAGGGATGGGCGCGGAATCGTCCCTGCGAGACCTTCTGGCCTGAACAAATCCCTATCGGACTGTATACCCATATCAACTTTGCTTTTGCCACCATCAATCCCCTCACATTTCTAGTTCGTGCGGATGAAGATGCCGACATCAACACATACAAGCGGCTTATGGCCCTGAAGAAGAAGGACCCGGATCTGAAGGTGTACCTCGCCATTGGCGGCTGGACCTTCAATGACCCGGGCGCGACAGCCACCACCTTCTCCGACCTTGCGGCTTCTGTGCCACGCCAAAAGAAGTTCATGAGCTCTCTGATGTCCTTCATGAGTACTCATAGCTTTGATGGGCTTGACCTGGATTGGGAATACCCCCAAGCCAAGGATCGGTCCGGGCGGGATGCCGACTTTGCCAATTTCCCCAAGTTCATGGCCTCGCTGAAGAAGATGATGGATGCAGGCAATAAGGGACTGAGCATTACCCTCCCCGCATCGTACTGGTACCTGAAACACTTTGATATCAAGAAACTAGTAAGTCGACTACTCCTGAGTGATTGACAAAGTACGTATAGGGGCTGACAATTGTCTAGGAAAAATCAGTGGACTTTTTTAACATTATGTGAGTGGTGCACTATATGCTTAGAGTGAAAGAGAGGCTAACGACGGCTTGACAGGTCCTACGACTTGCACGGTGCCTGGGACCAAAAAGTAGAGTGGACAGAACCCTACCTCAACGCCCACACCAACCTCACCGAGATTGACCTCGCTCTCGATCTGCTCTGGCGCAATGACATTGAGTACGACAAGGTCGTGTTGGGCCTAGGCTTCTACGGGCGCGCCTTCACGGCTGCCTCCGCGTCATGCATGAAACCCGGGTGCCTGTTCTCGGACTCGGGCGTTGCGGGCAAGTGTAGCCGGGAGAAGGGCATCTTGCTGAACTCGGAGATTGACGCTCTGATCAAGGAGCACAACGTCAAGCCTGAGTTGCACAAGGAGGAGGCCGTCAAGATCGCCAAGTGGGGCAAGCAATGGGTCTCGTTTGACGACGAGGAGACGTTCAAGCTGAAGACTGAGTTTGCGCAGTCGCGATGTCTCGGGGGCGTCATGGTGTGGGCCATCAGCCACGACACCAAGGACGCCAAGTACAACAAGGCTCTGGCCAAGGCGCTCGGCCGCAAAGTCACCAGCGGCTCCCTCGACGACGATGAACAGGCGTCGGAGATCAACAAGATCCCCAACAAGCAATGCCGCTGGACCAACTGCAAGGAGGACTGTCCTCAGGGCTGGGTTAACGTTGCTCGCTCCGACAAGGGCGCCCGCAAGAAGAAGGACGAGAAGATGTGGGACGAGACGGGCTGCGGCGACGACGGCCACCACAGCTTCTGCTGCCCGGGGACGGAGGAGCTGCCGACGTGCGGCTGGTATGGCTTCAGCAAGGGCAAGTGCGGCAAGGGCTCGTGTCCCAGCAACATGGTGGAGATTGGGTCCAACCAGATGTACTGTCACAAGAAGCAGAACTACCAGTCGGCCTGCTGCACCACCGACGTCAAGAGCATGAAGCTTTACAGCACCTGCGAGTGGGGAGCGTATCCGGACTGCGACAGCCAGGATAAGTGCCCGAACACGGCCGGAGACAGCAGCAAGAACTACCTGTGGGCCGAGTCGTCCACGGGGACGGGCGGCGGCCAGTGCGATGACAAGAAGAACAACCTCGGCCTCAAAGTCCCCGGCATGCAGACCCGCAAGTTCTGCTGCGACGTCCACAACGCCAACCTACGCTTCACCGACTGCCAGTGGTTCAAAGACGTCGGTCCAGCCCCCGCTACTGAGCCCAATGGCTTCTGCCGCAGCGGCTGCCCGTCCGATCGCGTCCGCGTGGCCCTCGACACCGAGGCCGCCGTCTGCCGCAGCGGCGGCATGGCGCGCTGCTGCAAGACCAGGTTCAACGACGAGTTCGAGGTCGAAAACCCCAAGCTGGATGGCTACAGGAGCGCCATGAAGGCGTGGATTGACGATCCCACCTGCCCCAACCCATCATCCATTCTCTCCCGACGTTCTCATCCACTACTCGGCGACGTAGTGGCCAACGCCTCGTTGTCTATGGAGCTCGCTTCAAGAGACGACATCAAGATCCAAGACATTACAGCACAGCTTCTGCTCACCTATCTCATAGCTAGGATAGGCAGCGAGAATATGCTTGAGAAGATGGGCAACATATGGGACAGTTACATCGAGAACAATTTCCCCTCTCTGACGATACGCTCCATCAAGGCCTTCCTAGGCATGACCCCCCAGTGGGAAACAGACGGGCCCGAGGTCACGGCCCGGCGTATTCTCTGCAGCCCTCACTCGTACAACGCCCGGGTCGCTAGCATCCAAGGCACGAACGGCGGGGGTAGTGCTACGTGGATCGACTGCATATATGTTGTGTGCGACAAGAACGGCGTTTGCGGGGACGAGCAGGACGAGGTGACTAGAAGGCGCCGTGCCCTGCTGCCCTGTCGGTCCGCGCACCTGTCCGCACACCGCCATCACTGGCTGCATGTTCGCCAGATATCGAAGCCGCAGGAGTGGATGGTGGTGGTGAAAAGCCCCGACGGCAAAACGGCAACGATCGAGTATGAAGTCCCTGCGGTGAGTACAGCCCACGCATTTTGATCGGACCAACGACTTACGCTCTTTACTCAGAACGATCCCCCTGCGGGGTTGGATCAAAGCCTTTCGAGCCTCCAGAACACGGCCGAATTTGAAACCCCCGGCGATTGCTCCGACTGGAGGCTGAAACATGGCGGGGGAGTATGGAACGCTGGCAGGAAAGGCTTCCACAGTACGCCACCCCCATGCTGTCGATGCACTGTCACTAACAACTTGGATCAGCCGAGCATCCCATCGACAAGAGTGTGATGAAGCAGTTCTTCACCGACGCAGCCCTGGGAACGTACGATGACTACTTTGTGCTCATGTGATGTAACAAGCTACTCGCTAACTCGGATTTAACAGATTGCGGTCTGGCTCTAAACCTCTATATGGTCCAGTGCCTATAGAATTTTTCGAGGAAATTCTGGTATTAGGTGCTGATGACGCCTGGTGGCCGGAGATCCCTGGCAACCCAGACTACGACGACGGCAACCTGTTCAGCCGTCTTATGGAGTGCTTGGGCAGCCAGACCAATGATATGAACTTTGCCGTCGCCGTTCAAGACATAAACTGGGTTAAAGGCAAGGTACGTATATGATCGAGACGTTCGGGGAAGGGAAATAGCAGACTCACGCTAATTCCTTTCTCTTTCTCTCCACAGCTTATGCAGCTCCAAAACCCTATTGCGGACAACAAGTGGGAGGAAAAGGTTCAAGACAATATTGATTACGTCTTGGGGATCTTGCGGGCAAGTGTCGCCACATTTAGCTACATGAACTCTGACGATAGCCCCGGCCCCAACGTCTTCAATAAAGTGTCGAATGTCATAAACGACATGCTGCTGCAGTTGTTACACGCCGAGAATCTCTTCGAGAGAAAACACGGCGACATCCAGGTCGCGATAAACCAATTCTTTTTGGAGTGGCTACGAGACTATTACGGCGCAGTGACGACCAAGGCCCAAGCGTTTCTTCGAGGGGTAATAAGCAAGGTGAAGGCGAACTGGGGGCCACGAACGGGTGAGAAGGCGAAACAGGTGATGGAAATTATTGGTTCGTTAGAACCCCAGATTGCCAACCTCCGCATCAGGACTGACTGGGACATTTCCGTTTTGGACGACGATGATCCTATGGATGAAGATACGGATATGTCAAAATAAGGTTGTGGATTTTGTAGTCCAGCATTTTACAGACTTGCTGGTTTATATTTATGATCGATCGCACCCTTACACCAATAACTACTACTCAGCTTCGTTCAACTTTAAACAGAGGCCTCATGGCATTAAAGCGATAGGACCAAGGTTCTACTTCGGAGCACCTGCCTGAAGCGTTGGCGGCAGAGTCCCCAGGCCAGATATACTCTTCGAGATCCTCCTCTGGGCCATCAAAACACAGGACCCCATTAAGGTTGAACCCCGACATCATAAGCGAATGCCAAAGCTCCAGCAAATAGCCCGTTGGGATCCTCATCCAACCCCAGTAATCCCAAATCTCTGTCCAGTCGTAGGATACCGCCTTAACAAAAAATTCGCTCTTAGCAATGCCTTTAAGCACCGCCTCATCAGCGACGAGAACGAAGCGAAACAGTCTCCCTGCCATAGTCTTTTCCGCTTCAGGGTGCTCATCGAGGCACACCTCTCGAAGCCGGCGAACATCGAGGCCATCAAGTAGCGACGGGTCCTCGCGAGGATCAAGATGGAACCGCTTCTTGAGTCGTTTCAAGTCGTCCAAGTATTCGTCTTGGTCTTGGTAGTCTTGGTAGGATCCCCTTTTATTGAGGCCGAATCGTCGCTCCACGTCGTTCCTGTATTCGTCGTCGTCATCGTAGGATCCGAGCGCGAGGTAGGTTTGTCGCTTCAAAGCGTCGAGGAGCATGTCCCAGTGTTTGTCGGACTCGGGGTTGTAGTATGTGCGGTAGATAGTAAAGCCCCAGTTGCGGTAGTATTTGAAGTTCTCTGGGAGCTTCCTATCAATCCGCGACATCTTGACCCCAGGCTCCTTACGAGGAGGTCGCCATATGAGATCAATCATTTCTGAAACTGTTGCCATCTTTGTATGCTTGGGTTTCTCTAGCAATAGGGTGGCTTAAATTGAACGATGAAAGCTTTAAGGGAGTGGCGTAGTGTGTGTGTTGGAGGAGATAAGGAGTAGGTGACACGGTTGCGTAGGCAATAAATGAGCACATACCAGTTTTTATTATAAATGCCTCTCGAGTAAGGCAGGAGCTGTTATTATAAGCTAAGGTGCCCGCGCAATACAAATATACTCTTATATATAATAAGGTACTTTTAATAAGTATATTATGTATTAAAATAAGTTTAATACTAGTATATAATAAGAATATAAGGAAAACTTAGCTATATTTATTATAATAAGCTTTTTTAAAAAGTTTATAATTAGTTTTTAAGTAAAAGTTTTTATTAAATAAACTATATTTAAAAAATCTTATTTTAAGCTTTTAATATAAAAGTATTACTTTTTTAAACTTGAATTTATATAATTTAATTAATTATATAATATATAATTTAATATAATTAACTTTTTATTAATTAAATAAATTATAATTTAAAGAAATAATATTAATATAATAGTTTAATATTTATTAAATTATAAAAAGATTTTTAAATATATTTATTTAATTATAAAGCATATTAAATATTTTAAATAATTATAAGTTTTTAATATTTTTATATTAATTAATATAAATATATTATAAATAGTATTATAAAAACATTTTTTAATTTTTTTAATCTATTATATTTTAATTAAAAAATTAAATATATAAAAAAATACTTTTAAATTTTTTAATAAAAAAATAAATTAATTAAAAAATATTAAATTTAATTATAATAATTAATTATTTTTTAAAAAAATATAAAAGTATAATTTAAAGTTATAATTTTAAAATTTATTATATATAATAGTAATAATTTAAATAGTTATTTAAATAGTTATAAAAGAAATTTTTATATATAAAAAGTAAATTAAATAAATAAATAAATATAAAAGTTAAAAAGTAAAAAAAGTTAAAAGAGTTAAATAAAAAAGAAAGTATAAAAATAAATTAAATAAGTTTAAAAGTAATTAAATGAATAAAAATAATAAAAATAATTAAATAGAAAAATACTAAGAAAAGTGAATATAATAATAGGAATTACTAATTATAAAAAGAAGCTATTATATATAATACTAATAATTTAAATAGTTATTTAAAAAGCTTTAAAAAAAATATATAAAAATAAAAAGTAAGTTAAATAAATAAATAAATATAAAAATTAAAAAGTAAAATAAAAAAAAAAGTAAAATAAAAAAAAAGTTTAAAAATAAATTAAATAAATTTAAAAAAAATCTAAACTAATAAAAATAAATAAATAATTAAATAAACAAATATATAAAAAGGTTAATATAATAATAAAAATTATTAATTATAAAAAAAAAAGTTTTATATATTTAGTTTTTTAATTTAAATATAATAGTTTAAAAGAATTAAATTAATTTTTTATATTACTTTAAAAAATATATTTATATTAGTTAATATATAAATATTAAAAATTTATAATAATTTAAAATATATTTTAAGTTTTTTAATTAAATAAATATATTTAAAAAGATTTATATAATTAAATAAATATTAAATTATAATATTAATATTATTTATTTAAATTATAATTTATTTAATTAATAAAAAGTTAATTATATTAAATTATATAAATTAAAGTTTAAAAAAGTAATATTTTTATATTAAAAGTTTAAAATAAGGTTTTTTAAATAAAATCTATTTAATAAAAAGTTTTAATTAAAAACTAATTATAAACTTTTTTATAAAACTTATTATAATAAATATTAAATAAAAGTTTAATAATATTAATATATATTATTTATTAATATTAAGCTTATTTTAATAAGTAATATTAAAATTATAATAATAACTTTAAAATATATATTAAAACTTTATTAAAATAAGTTAATATTTATTAATTTAATAACTTTTTAAATTATAATATATAATTTTTCTTTCTTTTTTACTATTTTTATGATTTTTTATTAAAAGTTATAAAAATTACTTTTTAAATTTTAATTACTTTTTTATTTATTTTTATATTACTTTTTTATTTTAAACTTATAATATACTTATTTTAAAATAATAGTATTTTTATAAAATATTATAATTTATTAATAATTATAATTATTTATAAAATTATTAAATTAATTTCTTATTAATATATTTTATTAAAATAACTATTTTAATTTTATATAATTATAAATCTATTTTAATTATATTAAAAACTTATTTAAGTTTTATATATAATTTAATAAAAGGCCTTTTATTTTATTATATTTTATATAACTATTAGCTTCTTTTTTATTTTATTAATATAATTAAAAACTTTTAAAAGTATTTTAATAATATAATTAAATTTTAAATATATTTCTATATAATATATTATATATAAATTAATACTATTAATTAAATATTACTTTTTAATAAATAATATATATAAAAGAGTTAAAGCTTAGGGTATAGTAGCACGTTTCTAGTTATAATTAAGCTAAACCTCTTAAATTAGAAACTTAAGTTAAAAATAAAAAACTATAATTAGTTTAATTTTAGTAGCTAGTAGCTAGTTAAGTATAAGTAAATTTTATAATACTTTTAAACTACTTACAAAAGGGCTTTCTAATTAGCTTATATTATATTAATATACAAATAATTTAATATAATTAGTAGATTTCCTACTATTATAAGAGCTAAAAGCTAGTTTTAAAAGCTAAGGTATATTATATTAGGTATTAGTTAGTTAATTATATAGTTATATATTATAGCTAATTGCTTATAAAAGTGTTTAATTTTATATACATTTAAAAGCTAGAAGTTTTCCCTTTATAAATAATATAAAATAGGGCTAGCTATAAAAAATATAAAATATTATAAATAATAAAAAGGTTAAATATTAATATTACTAATAATAGTTTTATTAATATTTAATTTAACTTTTATTAAAAGAAATTAAATTTTATATTTATTTATATTTTTAATATATTATTTAAATATTAATAGTATTTATTAAACTTATTATATATATATTATATTTATAATTAAATTATTTCTATTTATATTTTTTTAATTATTTTAATTATATATATTTTTATAAAAACTTTTATTTAGTTTTTATAAAAGTTAAAACTATAATAAAAAATAAAAGTTAAAAGCTTTAAAAGTAAATAGAAAAATAAAAAGTAAAAATATTTAAATTCTAATTAAATATTTAAAATTAGTAAATTAAAATAGTTATAAAAATATAAAAAAGGTTTTTATTAGTTAAATATTTATTATAAATATTAATAATAGAATTAAGTTAAATAAAAAAAGGAAAACTTTTATTTTTTATATATAATAAGTTAAGTCCTACTAGCTTTAAGTAAAAGATATATATATTAAATAAAAACTCTTTTATTTTTATATTTAATAATATTTAAAATACTTATATAAATATATAGTTAAAAGTAAAAAACTTAAAAAGTATATTAAATTATTATATATTTTAATATGCCTTTCTATTTAAAATTATATACTTTATTAAAGCGAATATTACCTATTAAATTAAAAGTATTATATATTAGTAAGTTTACTTTTTTAATTTAAAAACAAATAAAATATTTTAAATAAAAATATAATTAATAAAATATATAAAGTAAAAAATATATTATTATAATTCTTATATTTTTATAAATTTAATAATAAATTTTATTTTTTTAATATGTAAAATATATTTAAATTATATTATTTTATATATTTAAGCTTATATAAAAACTAGCTTTTATAATTTTTAATTTTATTATTATAAAACTATTATATTTCTATTTTATTATTTTAAAATTAAGCTTTAAATAATATAAAATATTAATTTTATAAGTTTTATAATAAGCTTAAATTTAAATAATTATAAAAGTAATAAATTTTTATAATTAGTAATTTTTATTATTATATTAACCCTTTTATATATTTTTTTTATTATATATTAAGCTTAATATATAGTTTTAATAAGTATTAGAACCTAACTCTTATAAGTGCAGCTTAAAAATTAAACTTTTAATTTATTATTTTTAATTTAATTTTTTATTATAATAGTATAAGGCCTGTATAATATAGGGCAATTAAAAGCTAAGTTATAACTTAAGCCCTATAAGAGCCCAAATTATATTATAATAATAAACCGCCCTAAAAGTTATAAGTTTAAATTATATTAAAAGTATATTTAGCTTAAGCTTATATATAAAGCAAGTAAAAAGCTAATATATAAGGGGTAAGACTTATAGTTTCTTATAAGTATATTATAAATTGTAAAAGGGCCCCCCTTAATTATAAGAGAAAAGGTAATATTATAAGCTAGGCTTAATATATAGTTTTAATAAGTATTAAAACCTAACTCTTATAAGTGCAACTTAAAAATTAGACCTTTAGTTTATTATTTTTAACTTACTTTTTTATTATAATAATATAGAGCTTGTATAATATAGGACAGTTAGAAGCTAGGTTATAGCTTAAGCTTTATAAGGGCTTAAATTATATTATTTTTATTTAATTATTTTACTTATTCTTATTAGTTTAATTAATTTTTAATTTATAATAAAAACTTTTATTTAAAAGCTAATTATAAACTTTATAAAAAAGCTTATTATAATAAATATAAGGCTAGGTTTTATATATATTAACTTTTATTATATATTAGTATTAAGCTTATTTTAATAAATAATAAAAGTAATTAATATTTATAAAACTTTTTATTTTTAAATAATTATAAATTTAATATATATTTTAGTTTTTTTTTTTAGTTTTTTTAATTTTATTAATACTTTTCTCTTTTAATTATATTATTTTATAATAATATATATAGCCTTTTTAATTTTTTATACTTTTACTAGCTTTTATTTTCTATTATTTTATAATTATATATATAGCCTTTTTAACTTTTTATAGCCTTACTAGCTTTTACTTTTTATTTTATAAAAGTTTAATATTTTTAATATTTTATATTTTAATATATACTTTTTTTATATTATATTTATAACTTTTTATTAATATTATAACTAATAAATTACTAATATATTTAAATTATTTTATTTATTACCTTTTTATATAATAATATTAATATAAAATATAAGCTTACTTTTTTTTATAATTAAATATATTAATATTACTATTTTTATTTCTAATTAAAAAGCTATTTTTACTAATAAATAAGCTTTTATTTAAGTTATATCTTATATACTTTTAATTTATATTTTATTTATTTTTAATTTATATTTTATTTACTTTTAATTTATATTTTATTTACTTTTAATTTATATTTTACTTACTTTTAATTTATATTTTACTTATTATTAATTTATACTATTATTTAATATATAATTTTAAGTTTAGTTTTATTAAATTATATATATTAATTTCATGTTTTTATTTAATAAACTTTCTATTATAACTAGTAATAATAATTATAACTAACTATTTTATTATATATTAGTATATTTTACTTTTTCTATTTTAAAATATTATAGTTTTTAAATATAATAGGCTTCTTTTTTTTAATTTAAAAAGCGTTTTATTATATTTATAAATATTTATTAAATAGAAAGTAACTAATTAACTCTTATTAAACTTTTTAAATATTACTATTAAACTTTTTAAATATAATAAGTTTAAAATGTTTTTTAAAATTATATTTAATAATAATAATTATAATAAAATTATTAAAATTATTAGTTTAATTTTACTATAAAACTTATTAATTTTTTTAAATTCTTAAAATTTAAATAATTTTATTTTATATTATTTTAATTTTTATATTAAAAGTATTATTTATAAAAATAAAGTTAATATTAATATATTATAAAAGTTAATGTAAATAAAACTTAATATTATATTTCTTATAATTATTTATTAAAATAAGCTTAATATTATTATATAATAAAAGGTAATATAAGTAAAACCTAGCCTTATAATTATTATAATAAGCTTTTTAATAAAGCTTATAATTAGTTTTATAATAAAAGTTTTTATTAAATAAATTTTATTTAAAATCTTTTATTTTAAGCTTTTAATATAAAAGTTCTTACTTTTTTATTTAATTTTTATTTATATAATTTAACTAATAATATAATATATAATAGTTAAAATATTTAACTTTCTATTTATTTTTAAATTAAAAAAAGGTAATTATAACTAATAAAAAAGTAATTAATAGCTAAAAAGTCTCTAATATATATTAAATAAATATAATAAAATTTAATTAAATAATAAGACTTATATAATTATTTATTATATATTAATATATATATAATATTTAAAATATATTAAACTAATAATTTAATAGTAAAAATAATAATATAATTTAATTTATACTAAAAGTAATTATAAAAGTAAATATATAAAAAGTAATATAATAAAAGTTTAAAAGAAAATTAACTTTATATTTATAATTAGTTATAATTATAAATAAAAAATAAAATAGAAATTAAATAAATTATATAATTTAAAAAAGAATAAGTTAAAATTATTAAAATAAATTATAAAAACTAAAGTAAAACTTTAATAAAATTATTAAAAAAGTATAATATTAATTTTTAAAAGCTTTAAGCTTTTCTTTTAAATTTAAATAATTAAATTTAATAAAAAGTTTAAATTATTTAATTTTTATTAACTTTTAATAAAAGTGTTTTATTTTTATTATTATACTTTTTACTAATAACTTATTACTATTATTATAATACAAGACTTTTATAAGTATTTAAAAAAGTAATAACTTTTAAGTATTTTATATTATTTAATATAAATATATTATTAAATATTAATTAAAAAATTGATTTAATTATTTTAAATTATAAGATTTTAATTAAAAGACTTAATATATATTAATACTATTATAACCTTTTTATATAAAAAGTTAAAAACCTTATATAATTTTTTAAAAAAGAAAAAAAATACTATTTTAATAATAATAATAAGTAATTTAATATAATAATTTAATTAAATACTTATAAGGTATAATTTTAAAAGCTATTATATATAATAGTAATAATTTAAATAGTTATTTAAAAAGCTTTTTACTTATAAGTAAAATACAGTAAAAAAAGAAAAAGTTTAAAAATAAAAGGTAAATTAATTAAGTAAGTAAATATAAGAGTTAAAAGGTAGGGGGGGAGGGGGGGAGGGGCTAAAAGTGTTAAATAAAAATAAAAGTTTAAAAATAAGTTAAATAAATTTAAAAGTAATTAAGCTAATAAAAATAAGTAAAGTAATTAAATAG